>PVJA010005353.1:0-79678 GCA_004027025.1 Myocastor coypus | reverse complement strand
GCCACCACGCCCAGCTACTACATCCAAATTTTTAAATAAAGGTTAATTATTGGGCAGATTTTATCACAGAAGTTATTTCTAGAAAAAAAAAAAAAAAAAAAAAAGAATTACATGGCACTTTCCGCTTTTTCTGGTCATTACTCTATAAAGTGCAATTTTTTCAAGTTCGAGAAAATTCCTCATGGGGATGGGGAGATAGTTCAGTAGAATAAGTGCTTGCCTGGCAAGCACAGGGGCCTAAGTTCGATCCCAGGTTCCAATAAATAAATAAATAAATAAATACAGCAATAATAATAACTTCTCATGAATGAAGACAAGGGGGCTCACAGGTTAGATCAGTGCTTTAAGTGCTTGTAGGGGAACCCCGGTCAGGCACAGGAGTTGGCAGCCCAATCCCCAGACTCACTCTTAAGGCAGCCTGAGCTAGCACCACCTTCCCTAAAAAATGAATGAAGATAAGAGTCTTCCAAAAACAGCTACAAATAAAACTCATCTGCACATTGAAAAGATCACTCATAATAATCAAGTGAGTTCCATTCCATCAGTGGAAAGATGGTTCAGCAAATGCAAATCAGTATACATAATGCAGCACAGCAATAGAAGAAGGACAAAACCATATGATCATCTTAATAGATGTACAAAAGCATTTAATAAACTCCAACATTCCTTTTTGATAAAGTCCCTCGACAAACTACATATAAAAACTCACAGCTTAAATATATGACAAACCCACAGTCAATATCATAATACTAAATGAGAAAAACCTAAAAGCATATCCTCTAGGTTTAGGGATAGACAAGGTGTTCACTCACAATTTTTTATTCACTAGAGTACTAGAGGTTTTAGCCAGAGCTATTAGACAACATGAAGAAATAAGAGGCACAAAAATAGAGAGGATTTCAAATTATCCTTGTTGACAGATAGCATGATAGAAAATGTAAAGACTCCACCAAATAAACAAATTTAGTAAAGGTCAGCAGAAAAAGTAAGTAAGTTCTTTATAGAACACTGAATTAGCTAAAAGTCATGAAAGTGAGCCTATTCATACTAACTAAAAAGCAGAAAAGATCTAGGAAAAACCTAAGTGAAGGAAGTGAAAGACCTTTACAATGAAAATCATAAGACATTGATGAAAGGAATTGAAGACAATAAAATATAGACGTACTAACTAAAGCCATCAATAGTCAGTGTGATTCAAATCAAAATATCAGTTATATTGTTTACAGAAGTAGAAAAGCAATCTTAAAATTCAAGTGGAACACAAAACACCTTAAGAGCTACAAAAGTTATTGAACAAGATGAACAAAAGCATAACACTACCTGATTTCAAAATACACTATAGACCACAGTAATGAGAACAGCATGGTAGTGGCTCAAGCAGACACACATGCCTATGGAAAAGAAATTACCTCAAATATCCACAGCTGATTGCTTCTTGAAAAAGTCTCAAAAGCATGTACTGGAGAAAGAACAGCTTCTTGAACAAATGTTTCTTTAAAAGCTGATTATTCTCATGTAGAAGACTGAAACCTGACTCTCATGTCTCAGTGAATTATTTTATTTACTACTACAAAGCAAATTCAATATGAAATATGAATAACAGGGGCTGGGGAGATAGCTTAGGGGCACAAGTGCCTGTCTGAGTTGGATTCCCGGTTCTGGAAAAAAAAAGTATATATATAATACAACAAGAAAAATTCTCAACATCATTAGCTGTGTAGGAAATACACATCACAACTGCAAAAGATAACATCTTGCCAGAGTTAGAATGACCATTACTACAAACAAGAGTTGGTAAGGATATAGCAAAAAGGGAAATCATACATAGTTGGTGCGGATCTAAAGTGAAACAGCTACTCTGGAGAACATTACAGTTATTCCTCTAAAACCTACAAGTAGAACCACACCATATATAATCCAGCTATCTCTTTCCTGGGGATACATGTAGAATAAATGAATAAGCACACAAAATAGACATGTGCATGCCCCTGTTTATTATGGAACCATTCACAATAGCTAATATATGGAATCAATCTAGGTACTTGTAAACAGACAAATAAATAAAAATATATATGTTCCATATACACCCTGGGGTATTATTCAGCCATAACAAAGAACAAATCCTGTATTTGCAAAACGAGTGGAACTGGAAGATATCATATTTATCAAAGCAAGAAGACATAAAGTGCCACAGGTTTCTTACACTTGTGGAAATGTTACAAAGTCACACTGAACACAAGACAACTCCTAATAGGGACTGGGTAGAGAGCTGGGGGAGAAGGAAAGCAGAGTGTTCAGCAAATGTGGGTGTCCAAACATCTCTTCAGAAGTCTATTTTCAATTATTTTTCATATGCACAAATTTGAGTTGATAGGTGGAAATTTAGTATGAATAATCAGAAAATTTGCAATATCATAGTATTTTTATATCATGCAATGAATCAGTATGCATTATATCTTTATTTTCCTCTCAATAACCTTCCAAATAAAGTTAATAAAGTAAATAATAATATGACTATACTTTTAAAAACTACTGTCACTGAATGCGCTGTTGAACAGAGCCATTTAGATTAAATTTGGGAGAACTTATATTAAACATTAAAATAAAAATATTTTCAAATTTATTAAAAGTAGCATCATGAACTAACATTCATTTAGCTATAAAAGGCAGATATGTCAACAAAAACATTTTCTTCCTTTTCTTTCTCTTCCTCTTTCTTTCTTTGCTTCCTACGCCCATCCCTGTCCTTTCTCGGCACTCGCATGCACATACATCAATAGTTTGAAAACTCTATATATTTTATAATAATTACTCAGTATAACACACGTTGTGATATTTTATTGCTATAATGCAACCCAAGAAAATATATAACACACAAACTAAAAATACATAAAAGGACATTTGCATCATTCTCAAAGTGTTCAGGTATATCTGCCTCAAAACTCTTGACAGAGTATCAAGCACCAAGCCCCTACAACTGGTTAATTTCACCTCCACTATAACATTAACAAACATGCCAAGGAAATGCTATGATATTAAAAATAAAACAAAGCCCTCAAGAATGTTTTTGGCTTTGCAATAAAGATATGATAACTGCCAAAATATCTTTAACTGAAATCTGTTAAGCTTGCATTTCATTTACATTACATTTGCACCAAATTATGGAGTTGTGGACATTCAACATATATTTTAAAAAGTCACAGTACAGATGGCAAGACACAGTTGAGTGCTTTCTTCTATCATTCTTGCCAATAACCTCTAAGGGATCTCATCCATCATTACAGATAGAAAATAATATAGTTTTCTTACATTAGTGTAGGTTACATTATTAAGCTAGCTGTGGAAATGAAATATGTTTTGAACCTTTGAGTATGCTTCTATTTTTAGTCAAAATGGCCACCATGACAGGCCCAGGTTATCCTAATTACCAAGGAGACTGAAGCAGGACAATCACAAATTTAAGGTAAGGCAGGGCTACATTGCCAAATCATATGCCCCTAAAGTATACCTTTAGCCAATTAAAGTATTAAGATAAAAAGTCTAGTTACCTTCAGCATAGTTCACCTATAAAAGCTGACCAATATTCTTTTGTCTAGTGGGAGATCTATGACCATATTAAGTATTGGAATTGACCCAAGTCTTCTATATATTTTTAAATGAAACCACCTACCTAAAACGAGCCATTACATATAATAACTATACACCTATATATATGGTGGCTTTTTAAATATATACTAAAGAGAATATTATTTTTACCATTTCCAAAAAGATATTTAATAGCATAAACTCATAAACTGGAAAGCCACAAAAGTTTGTCAGTAGAAAATACATGAAATTGATGAAGGCCAAGAAAATATTAAAATGCTCTGCAAACCTGTCCTTTTACAAATATCATAACGCATTTTCCTAATTTGTCCCTGAATTAATTTACCTTGCTTGATTTAATTGCTTTCCTTGAAAACTGTATTTTATCGACCAAAAAGTTATGCTTGATCTTAGCCAAAAGGCTGAGAAGCAATGATTGAAAAGTTTCTCACGTCTAATTCATTTTCTATCTTTGTATATGAGAAGAGTACATGAACTGTTCCTAAAGAAGGAAGCATGAGAATAAGAAGATATGTTTAACATGAAGGAAACAGGTAGCAGTACATAACAATTTTAGTTACTCTCATGTAAGCTATGATGAAATGCCAGTCATTATTTTTGAGATATTTCAAGTGTATGTGTTGAAAATAGACCATAGACTTTTAAACTGTCTCAAAGTCTACAGGTAAGTGATTTCAATTATTAATTGAAACTACAAAACAAAACAGGCAAAAAGTACTCCTTGTTGCATTACTCTAATAGTAAATAAGCTGCTAGCTATGAGGGCTTTCACATATAGAGGATTAAGAAATCTAATTAAAAGGAATGCAGTTATTTATACCATAAAATAAAGAGATTCCTATTCATTTTTGTGCTTCACGTTCTCTAGAAACTGTCATTCCAAGGAATTCAAAATGACAATAGAGTAGGGCTTCCCTATGTAGACTGACTAGGCATTTAGTCAGCAGTAGTGGGAACTGAAGCACTAGTCAAGGAAAATAATGCTGTTATAAACATTCATGTGCAGGTTTTTAGGGAACATAGGTTTTTATTTTCCTTGGATATGTACCTAGGAAAAAAATGCTAGTTCATATGGTAACAATATATTTACTATTATGAGACACTACCAAATTGTCCTTCAAAATGACTGTTTTACATTTCTGCCATTGATAGTTGAAAGTTCTAAGATGTCCACCTCTTTATAATATAATTACTGTCCTATTTTACCTATTCTACCAGGGGAACACAGTTATAACACAACTGTTGCAATTTTCATTTCCCTAGAGACTAAAAATGTTTTCAGGTGTTAAGTAGACATTTTCTAACATTTTGACAATATTCAAATATTTCATTCACTTATTAATTACTTTATTTTTTATGATAGAGTAGTACTCCATTGTATATATTTATTTTTTAAATTTAACAATGGTTATATTACATATCTTCATCATGGGATCAGTTTAGATTAATAGATATCAGTGTATAAGATTGATCAAACAATTAAACATTAACACTTTCAGTAAACATTAATTATTTTTCCTCTTTCTTTTTTTAACAGTTGATGCATTGTATATTGTTCTCACAATAGTTATACAGAGCACAGTGTGTGGGCATGACCCACCTTCCTATTGATGTTATTAAGGAAAGAAAAAAAAATCTTCTCTCTGAATTAAGAGGAAGCAGATGCATACACAGTCCAATGTTCCACAATTGCAGTGGGCCACCAGTTAAACGTGCAGTGTTGGAGGCTATTGGTCCAAGCCTCCTACAGCTCATCTCACCAATCTAGCTTTGCATTTCATGCATTTTAATTAAGTTTTTTTTTTTTTTGGCTGGGTGATCAAGGGCAAGTCAAAGCAAGACCTGTATAACAAAAAAATTCATCTTTTGTATCTTCCAAGGTTAAAGTCCCTCAGGATTAACTTTGGAACCATATACAGTGCTTTGTAGAACTGTTGTTAGTGTCAGCCTTTGGGATGAGTCACAGTCATTGTTTGGCCAGTTTGCTTTCTGTGAAAGCCTAAGAGAATGTTTTTCTCTGGGTGACTCTCCTTAGACACACTATAGTTCATTTATCCCTTTCCTCTGAGGTCCCATAATCTCCTTGACCAGAAAATTTGAGACACCTGTGAGTTATAGGATATTACAGCACAGGTTCTCTTATGTCCTGAGTCCTTACCGCCCTTGAAGGGCTAGGGCCAAAATATTGGCTATCCTCATAGCCCTTCTTTTTCTCCAATTTTTGGTATGTTAACTTACATTTTCAACCCTCCAGCAGAAAAGTTTCGAGGTACTATTACTCTATAACATAGGTAATTGAGCTTATCATCACTGGCTTTCTGAATATCAAACATCTTTGACTCAGCTTGGAATTGATATTTTCTGACAATCATTGGTATTCTAATAACACTCCATAGAATGTGATATAAACAGTTACACACTTTTTACACAGATATTTGAAAATTCAAGAAAACACAAAATGTAGCCTGACAAGCCTATGGTATTTGGCCCAGTCTCTTACTTTCAGCTAATACTCTTGAGAGAGAGTATAACAGTAACTGAGTTTACATTGGGAACAGTACACATCAAAAAAATGAGAGTGACATACATTCTAAGCATAGTTTTAGTGTTACATGGTGCTATCAGTGTGACGAAGTTTTTGAAGGTTCTTAGGACCAATATCTTTTTCATCCTGTGTACATAAGTGCAAGTTTTTGCTCCTGATATGTTTCTTCTTTTATCTGCTTCCAGTCACTTCGTTGTTTAATCCATAACACATTCAGCTGTGTTATGCCCTAAACTTTTTATTTTCTTCTTTAAAGTTCTTATATTACGGAGACTACATGATATTTACACATGCAGGTGTGGTTTATTTCACTAATGAGTATATGTTCAATATACATCCATTTATATATGGAGTCTTCAAACTTATCATTCTTTATAGCTGAATAATATTCCATTGTATAAAAATACCACATTTTTTTAACTATTCTTCAAATGATGGGCATTTTGGTTGTTTCCAGGATTTGGCTATTACAAATTGGGCTGCTGTAAACATAGGTGCACAGGTATCACTATGGTATGATGTTTTCAGTTCTTTTGGGAAAATTCCCATTAGGAGGATAGCTGGATTTAACGGAACTTCCACCTCTAATTTTGTAAGGATCCTCCACACTGCTTTCCATATGGTTGCACCAATCTGCATTCCTACCAGCAGTAGAGGAGTGTTCCTCTTTCCCCAAAGCATTTGTTGCTGGTCGATTTCTTTATGATAGTCATTCTTTCTGGGGTGAGATGGTATCTAAGTGTTGTTTTGATTTGCATTTCACGAATGGCTAGTAATGGGGAGCATTTCTTCATGTATTTATAGGCTTGCTGTATTTCTTTCTCTGAGAAATGTGTGCTCATCTCAGATGCCCATTTCTGGATTGAGTCTTTGAATTTTGAAACCCTAATGGATTTTAGTTCTTTGTAGATTCTAGATAGAAGACCTTTGTCTGAATACTTATTAGTTAAAATCTTTTCGAAATTTGTGGGTTGTCTTTTCACTCTGTTGGTAATTTCCTTTGACATGCAGAAACTTTTTAGCCAGAGGAGGTCCCATTTGTTGATGCTTTCAAGTGTTAAACATGCAATTTGATTTCTGTCCATGAACTCTTTGCCTACTCCAATGTCGTCAAGATTTCCTCCCACTTTCTCTTCTAGGAGATTTAATGTTTCTATTTTAATATTTAGATCTTTAATCCATTTCGACTTTAGTTTAGTGCATGGTGATAGACTAGGGTCAAGTTTTAGTTTTTGGCATGTAGAGAGCCAGTTTTTCCAGCACCATTTGTTAAAGAGGCTATCTTTCTTCCAGTCAACGTGTTTGGCCCCTTTGTCAAAAATGAGGTGGCTGAGTTTGTATTTGCTTGTGCATCTTCTAATCTATTCCATTGATCCTCAGGTCTATTCTTTTTCCAATCCTATGCTGATTTTATTACTGTAGCTTTGTAGTGTAACTTTAGGTCAGGAATTGTAATGCCTCCTGCCATACCTTTGTTGCCCAGAATTGTCTTTGCAATTCTGGGTCTTTTTTGGTTCCAAATAAATTTTAGGAATGATTTCTCCAGGTCTGTGAGCTATGTTGATGGTATTTGGATAGGAATTGCATTAAATCTGTATAACATTTTAGGGAGTGTGGCCATCTTCACAATGTTGGTTCTTCCTATCCAGGAGCAGGGAATACCTTTCCATTTTCTGAAATCTTCTAGGATCTCTTTTTTCAGAATAATGTAGCTTTCATTGAAAAGGTCTTTTATTTCTTTAGTTAGGTTCATCCCTAAGTATTTCATTTTTTTTCGGTGCTATCATAAAAGGTACTGCTTCTCTAATTTCTCTCTCAGTGTGTTTGTTATCTGTGTAGAGGAATGCCACCGACTTTTGTGTGTTGACTTTATAACCTGCTATGCTACTGAATTTGTGTATTAATTCTAGTAGCTTCTTAGTGGAGTTCTTTGGGTCTTCCAAGTAGATTATCATGTCATCTGAAAATAGTGATAGTTTTACTTCTTCTTTACCTGTTCTTATTCCTTTTATTTCTCTTTTTTGTCTAATGGCTGTAGGTAATGATTACAGAACTATATTGAATAGGAATGGTGATAGAGGACATCCTTGTCTTGTGCCAGATTTGAAAGTAAAATCTTCAGTTTTTCCCCATTTAGAATTATGCTAGCTGTTGGATTGTTGTAGATAGCTTTTATCAGGTTGAGGTAGACACCCTCTATTCCAATTTTCTGTAGGACTTTGAACATGAGTGTTGCACTTTGTCAAAGGCCTTTTCTGCATCAATTGAGTCATTCATGTGATTTTTGGCTTTGGCTCTATTGACATAGTGTACTGCATTTATAAATTTGTGTATATTGAACCATCCTTGCATCCCAGGGATGAATTCTACCTGGTCATGGTGTATAATCTTCTTGATGATTAGTTGTATTCTATTGGTGAGGATTTTTTTTTTTTGTCTTTTTGAGACAGGGTCTCACTGCTCACTATGCAGTTCAGGCTGGCCTTGAGCTCACTTTTGTTAGCCCAGGCTGGTCTCGAACTCGCACTGACCCTCCTACCTCAGCTTCCCAAGTGCTGGGATTACAGGCATGTGCCACCATGCATGGCTTGGTGAGGACTTTGTTGAGGATTTTTGCATCTATGTTCATCAGAGAATTGGCCTCTAGTTTTCTTTTTTAGTTGCATCTCTCTCTTGTTTTGGTATTAGTTTAATACTTGCCTCTAGGAATGATTTTAGAAGCATTGTTTCCTTTCAATTTCACTGAAGAGTTTGAGGAGTGCTGGGATTAAATCTTCTATAAAGTTCTCATAGAATTCAGTACTGAATCCATCAGGTCCCGGACTTTTCTTTGTTGGTAGACTTTTTGTTATATTTCGTAACTCATTGGCTGTTATTGGGTTATAATTGCTTTATTTTTAACTGAGTTGTTAGAATTCTTTGTGTAGTCTGGTACAAGTCTTACACATAAGTTTCTCCTATACTGTACGTTACTTGCTTTCTCTATGATGCACTTTGAAACCGAAAAACTGTTAAATATGATAAAGTCCAAGTTAACATTCCTGTATAAATTTTGTTTTGAGTATCATATCTAAGCAATTATTATATAATACAAGCTTATAGAAATATATTTGTTCTCTATAACTTACAGGTTCACATTTACAGTTTGGTTTGTGATTCATTTTCTGTGAGCTTATGTGAACTCTATATTTCCATATGAAGCAAGGTTCCACCTGATCTCTTGTTGTGCATACCCACTTGTTTCATCATTTGCTGCAAAATGCTATCCTTTTGTTGTTCAGTTACCTTACCAGCTTTGTTTAACACTCTATACCAACTTAAAAGCAGCATTAGTTGGAATTTCTACTTATATTATTTTATTTTATCAACACTATAGTTTATGTTTTATAAGAGTTCCTTGTGGTTCTAACTTTAAGTTCTGCTTAAAGTGGTAGCAATAAAAAAAAACTTTTATTTCAGAGATAATTTTTCATAGATATATGCTCTCTATTAACTAATGTAACTGGCGATACTCTGGGCAACAATTGGTGCCTGACAATGGGTCCAATGCATCGTCCCTGGTGCATTCCTTTCCTCCCTGCTCTGCTCTGCTTTCTGGCCACCACAAACAATGCACTTGTGTCCTACCATACCCTGCTACCATGCTATTCTGCCCCTGGAATTATGAGCTGAATTAAATCTGTCTTTCTATGAATTCTGCATGCTCAGTATCATGCCCCACTAATGGCCGGCCTCTTCTGACCAGACCCTACCTCCTAGGCTTCAGTCATTAACCCCAGGATGCAATCACATGCAAAGCCCCCATCTAGAAGTACTTTGGGTAATGGGCTTCATGACCTGGTATATGAAGGGTTTCAGTCCAGTCCCAAATATCAGAACATAGTCTTTACTGTTAACAGTCACATTGAGTTTGAGTAAGACTGGTGACAAAAGTCTACAAAGGTGTCCAGGTATTAAGTAGCGAAACCTATCAACATGTTATTTTGCATGAAAATAAGAAATTAAAGCTATTAGTAGTCAGTCAGCTAATCTTGAAGTGGGTTGAATGTTTCAGATTGTCTCAGTGGACCAATGAAGTCACAAAGATCTTTGTAATAAAAGGAAAACACAGTGCTGGCCCCAGAACCCCAGACATGCCTTGTGGGCTCCCCAGAACCAGGCATGGTGTTGCACACCTGTATTCCCAGCGCTGGGGAGGCTGAGACAGGAGGATCACTACAAATCTGAGCTGCATACAGAGACCCTGTGTCAAAAAAAAAAAAAATTAAAGTAAATTAAAAGGAAGGCAGAAGAAGCAATGATCAAAATATGCTATGCTGCTAGATTTGAAGTTGGAAGAAGGGGCCATGAGCCAAGGTATGCAGACTTCCTGTAGAAGCTTTGAAAGACAAGGCAGCAGATTCTCTCTTACAGCTTTCAAAGAAGAGTCTTGCTCTCATGTCGATTTATCTCCATAAGACTCATTTGGATTTCTAGGCTTCAGAACTGTAACATAATAAATTTGTGTTGTTTGAAACATTAAGTTCCTAGTAGTTTTTCAGGACAATGACTGGTAACTAATATAATTGCTTTAACCAATAAAGTGGAATGAAACAATGCTGATGAACTAAGCCATGAAAATATCTTGCAGCTTCTACTTCTGATCTGCTGTTGCTCAGGCCAAATGTAGGCAGACTCCCTGATGCACAGGTCCTGCTGCTGTCCTAGCACGGGCAAGGGGCTGAACAAGGAAGCTTCAAAATGACTCCATCCCCTAGCACTAAAGTAGTCCCCATGCTTCCAGTCACTCTGAATGAATGACTAGGGTAGCAGGGAACAAACACATGGCACTCACACACAGACAGATGAGAGTGGTTTTAAAGCACTGTTCAGAGATTTTCTTTACACCACAACAGATCTGGGTGTCTGAAACTGGAATACTGCTCTAAATGAACATAAAACGTATGGAAATGAATAACCAAAGCAAAGGGTGTGACTAGGGAATTAGAGCAGCCAGTAATAAAGACTAAGAACTGTCAAATTGTGTGAAATGTCTACGTTGGGTATGTCTAGTGACAACACCTTGCTGGTAGTGTATGGGAAAGGATAACATCACCAGCTAGTACTGGAAGGCAGGAGAACGTGTACTAAACCCAAGGGGGCCAGGCATGATGGCTGAGGGAAGGCATGTAGTCATGTTACATCTGAACACTTTTCCATGTACCTAGAGTGTAGTATGTGATGGACTAAGAAATTAATCTGAACCTGAACAACAGTATAGGAAGGAGGCCTAAAACACTCACACAACATGCTAAGTAACTTCTGTCCTTTCTGAGAGGTAGGACCACTTGTGTTTAAAGTAAAAAAAAAAAAAAAAAAAAAAAAAAAAAAAAAAAAAAAAAAAAAAAAAAAAAAAAAAAAAAAAAAAAAAAAAATAGGCACAAAAATACTTTAAGTTCAGGAGAATCACATTTACTGCAGTGGGAAGAATGGGTTAGATATTACAACAATCCAGGGCAGAAATTTAGTGGGTCAAGCCATGGTTATGAAAATAGAGAGTATGGAAAAGATGCTAGAAAGGACTTAAGAGTCAGAAAAAGAAAAGTAGGAATCAGGAACGAGACTCATCTTCCTACTTGGGCAACTGCTTGAATAGCAGCACCCAGCACTTACAAAAAGAACTGGTGAAAGATGACAAAGCTGAATGACATTGTAGGATCTTTTCCAGTATATCACAAAATATTATAAACATGAGAAACTGGCAGATACCTCATAGATGAGAATATCTAAGGATTTTTTTTTAAATAGTGAAAGAAAATAATAAGAATCAAATGTGCTTGTACATTAAACACTAAAATATTTGAGAAATTCACTAGGTGGGAAGGAGGTCAAGGCAAAAAAAAAAATCAATGTTTGCTATTTTCAGCTTTAATATGCAATATAAAATATTCCCATAAGAAGGAGAATATTATCCTTTAAAAGGCTGACTCTTCAGAAGAAAAGCTATGCCGACCCAGCTCTTCAGGCTTTCAGGAAATGGGAAATCAATGCGATCACAGGCTTATGTGTTCAAAATTACTTAACAGACCAGCGTGTGACCAGTCAGCCTAATTATCTTTCATATCACAGCACTGTAGTAAGAGGCTACACTGATTGACTAAAAATAAACCCTTCCTCACCACAATTTCCCTCTTAACTCAGTTGGGCAGCGGAACACAATATTTATTTTGATTGACAGAATATTTTTAAATCTAATTATAATTTCCACAAGTTTAGGAACATGTTGTGTTTTCAATATGAATTCCAACACAATTGGATGATTCATATACCAATATGGGCCTAGGTTGCCCATAATATCAAATCTCTGTGTTCTTGCTCATGCAAACAATAAATTGGTAGGATCAGAATTTGTTTGTTTGTTACAGATTGATGTTAATTAGGCCAAGTTCAAAAGCGTAACTCCTTTTTAGGGAACTTAGAACTGCTTTCACTAAATTGCTATTCCTAGCACATCCCAGGATATCCACAAATAAATATCACTTTGTAGCCTTGCGTCAAGCCTGCATTATGGAAATTCCAATGACACTTCCATAAAGTAAAGCAAATGCTAACTGAGTAACCGCATTATAGCTCTCTTGTTGGCCCACGTAACTTTTAGAGAATACCACACAAAAATGAGCTCCTCAGAGGATGGCCCTTATCATAGCTTTACCACTGAAGAATTTGTCATCAATGGCCTGCTCAATGTAAGTATGCACATTTCTGTCACTGGGGGCTTTTTGTCATCCGTCTTGGCCTAGAGTTCCATCGTAACCGTTCACCAGTGATGAGCATCGCTTTGGCACATGCTTGGCTTTCCTCTCACCACATGGTCTTCAGCCACCATGAGTCTATAGATCATATACCCCGCCTGCCACGTAGGCCCCTTTGTCTTTGTTGAGACATTCGTCGCACTCCTGGAACGTTAGCCAAACTGCTCTAAGCCTTGGGGCAGCAGAGCCAATTGAAAGTATGACATTGCCACCCAAATGTCTCTCATGTCTTAACTTAAAACTCCATTTTGATGCTGCTCTTCATCTACTCATCTTGTTATGTGGTTTTTTTTCTTCAGTAGTTGTTTACACGAGTGGAATGAGGTACACCCCTAGGACAGTCCTTCCCATTTTACCACGTCAAATTTTGTCATGTCAATCATATTTCCAAAAATAAGGGAGAGCACTGGTGGCTATTATCCAGGAAGCTAGTTGCTATGCTAGATGACATTCTTCATTCCCTCCTTAAAAACAAAACAAAGAAAATGACTCACAGCCATGGAACATTAATATAACTAATATAATATAAAATTAATTTCTACTATTAATCCGCTTTTCACTCCCACCATATCTTAGAGTTTTGAATAGCATGTTTTATTAAAATAAAAAACAAATTCTATTAAATCTGGTGTATAAAACTTACTTTTCTCATTTTCCCCTAAATAAAACACAAATGTGAAAACAAAGTTCTTTAGTAAAAGATTTGTTGTTGTGCTTCAATAATTTTAAAATTATGAAATATCTTTGCATTGAAAGCCAGATTAGATTAATAATGAATATAAGAAAATAGTACAGTGCATACTTTTAAGAAGAATTTCCAAAATAGTCAAATAAATCCTGACAACTTTCCAAACAAGACTCCAACATATCAAATTAACATAATAATTCTAAATAATAGAGATAAATATTTGATTCATGCAAACAATATTTCCTTCTTCCCTGGCTGTTATTTTCTTTCATTGTTGGGATAAAATACCTGGCACTCAAAAATAAAGATTTAGGTCATAATTTTTAGAGTTTTCAATCCATACTGGGCTGGGTCCAAGGCAGAGTGGCACATAGCAAAGGGCCACAGTTCTTGGAAGCAGAAAACAGCAAAAGGCACACAAGGTACTACCCAGGGCAGGTATGACACTCGCACTCATAATGCTAGCATTGAATCATGAATGGATCACAGACTGCCGGCCACCCTAGGACTGCATGAGGCTTCCTGGGACATCCAGACATGAACCGTAACCCTCCCCTCATAGTGCACTGTTTCCAGCACTGTTCATGATATGAGGCAGTATTCTCCACACATGATTCAAACAAGAACCTAAAGTAAATACATAAATGGAAATAGGCTCAAGCATGAATCAGACTAAATGAGTAACTGATTAATGGAAATATAATTACAAACCAAACCTCTCTAGATGATCAAACCTCAAAGGAAGATTTTAACAGAGATTATGTTTTCTGTGTCCTAATAGTTCCAAGTAAGCACTTAAACAGAAACATATGGTTTAACCATCAGAACAAGGCTAGCAGGTAAGTACTATTAAAATCTCCATCTAAAGTTTAAAAACTTACAGTATAAAATGGCTTAAGAGTTACTTCAAATCAGAAAACTAGCTGTAGTGGTTGATACATTGTGTCAATGTGGCTGGATGACTCAGCAGCCCGGTTCCCTGTTGGTGGGGGTCCTGCCCTGGGGTACAATTGGTTCCTCCCTAAAGCGTGACCAGGGCCTGCCTAGGATATGATTGGCTCCTCCCTAGAGTAAGATCAAGAGTCCATCCTAGAGTATGATTGGTTCCACCCTAGGGCACAATGGGCCCACCTCGGAATGACTCAGCACAAACAGACTTTATAAAGGGGCTGAGGAAGGAGTCAAGACTTCACTTCCTGGGAGGAGCTTCAGTCTTCACATTCAACCTGGACTTCATCGTTTGGCTTGCAGCGCAGACTCTTCAGCCTCCAGCTTGGATCTTTTGCCTTCCATCTCAGACTCTTCAGCATCCATTACAGACACTTCAGTCTTCCATCACATACCCATCAGCCAATAAATAGAGACTTACATGGAGCACTGCAGTAAGTTTCACACCTTGGGACAGAATTCTTCAGTCCAGGATGTGCAGACACCCTGTGCACACTTCCTCATCTGACTCTGTGGCCGACTATAGTAAGCCAATCTTATAATTCCTTATAGATTGTACATATATGTTAATATCCATTCCTTATATTATACCTGTTCTGCTTCTCTAAGTAAAACCCTGACCAATACATTAGCAAATGGCAAAAGTAGATAAGAATCCTGAAAATTCATCTTGAAAAGGCTTAATTTTAATCACTGCACAAAACACCACTGATGAGGTCATTAAATTCATGAAAAAAGTTTCTTTTGTTCATTTTTATGAAATTATAAAGTTGAATATAATAAAAAGGTTATATAAAATTTTGGGGAATGCTGTGTATAAAGCATTTATTACAGGTCGGCCAAATAGTTCAGTGGATTAAAGCACCTGCAAGCAGGCTCAGGAGCTGGGTGTTCAATCCCCAGGCCTACAATGCCAGCCCCGACCCTAGGGCGCACCCTAGGTGGACCCTGAGAAGGCCCTAGGGTTGGGGCCGGCATTGTAGGCCTGGGGATTGAACACTCAGCTCCTGAGCCTGCTTGCAGGTGCTTTAATCCACTGAAGGTAATTGAGACTGGACACAGTGCTGCACACCTGTAACCCCAGTTCTTGGGAGGCTGTAAACAGGCAGATCACTATGAGTCTAGTATAGTAGTGAGACCCTGAACGCTCTGTAGGACCTTTCCTAAAATACACACAAAGAAGAAAAAATAATAAAGTTTTTATTACATGTGAAAATACAAAAAGTACCAATGATTTTCATGCAGAATAAGATATTATTCTTCCAAAAAGCTTCAGCAATCTAAAAATATTTTATTGGCTATATTAAGCAAATTATTATAGAAAGAATAGCCTCCTGTTCTCTTTCAAATGGCCTTGTATGCCTCGTACACCTGGTCCACAAACACTGCACTACTGTATAAAATAACAATCATAGGCAGTCCGGTTAACAATTTAGAATGAACACAAAGGAATTACAGATGTAAATAAGAACCAATTGAATTTCATTTTTTCTTGAAAATCTCAAATATATTTATGTAAAATGTTAATGTTTACAATAAACATATTTTGTACAGCAAAGGAAACGCTCCAGCACACCAAGTTGTACTACAATTCTCTTTAGACAGAAACTTGAAAATTATTTCCAAAGACATAGAAATCTGCCTCTTGCTGAATGAATCATTCAAAAACACTCTGAAACTACTACTGTTGGCCGATTCAGGCTTACCTTCACTTTTTTGTTGTGTTTTGTTTTTTATACCAATAATCAAACTTAAGATCTTGTATTTGCCAGGCAGTTGCTATGTCACCGGGCTATGTCTCTAGCCCTGCCTATACATTTTATTCCATCTAATGCCTGATAAAGTTAAACAAGTTTTCTCATTGTAAGATATGAATTATTAAACTTATATATGATCTATGTAAAATAACTGAGTAGAAAGTAGTCGAACATATGTTACAAAATCTATCAGACTGCCTATCCACATTGAATGCTCCTGCTGCTCTCAGGTACATGAGTAGGTATTGCAGTAGCAAAGGGGAAGCTCCCTAATTATAATAAATAAAACAAATGAATAAAATACGAAACCATGAGAGGTCATTTCATGACCTCTAAGAATTAAGGTACATGCTACTTTCAAACTCTGGTAGGAAAGGGTCTACTTGTTCAAAATTAGTAATATCTGGTGACACAGATACTTTCAATATGGTGTGAGTAAGCAATGTCTCCATGAAAATAATTTAAATAGAATGGCAAATGTGGACAGAAGAGGTGAAATGCAGCCTTTGATCTTGAGAGATAGAAGAAAAAGAGTAGGAGCAAGAGGAACTAGAGGAGGTGGAGGAGAGAGATTAAAAGAAAGAGACAAAGCACCCATGAAATCTGGTGTGTTTGTCTAAGCACATTAGGGTACAGATGAGGGACACACACATATGCACGACCTTGAACATGTTTGGTTGAAAGCTAGGCAAGATATACTTATTTCTGGGAGACCAAGGAGATAGCTCAGTAGAGTAAGTGTTTGCCTGGCAAGGACAAGATCCTGAGTTCAGTCCCTGGTACTTGAAAAAAATATATATTTCTGGCTTTGAATAGTGAGCCTATAATGAAGCACAGGATGAAAACTAAATCAAAGGGGGACCCCAGTAAAAGAATCAATTTGGATTGATTTAGAGAAGACTTAGCATCGAATTAGAGAAGTCTCAGAGGAAATTAAAGTGGAAGTCTTTGGAAGAAACACACAAGTTTTACCCTAGAATTTAGGAAGCCCATAGGGTAAAGAAAAATTAAATACTCATATCTAAGCATTTAGTTTCATAGTGGAAAGACAAATATATGTAAAAGGACACCTACATATCTCCCCAAAGCCAACAGAAAATGCTATTTTTAAAATGAACAGAAAATGCTATGCTCTAAGTAACTCATGAAAAACTCATGAAAAAAAATTTTTTTAATTGGAGTGCCCTGAAACACATGTTCCTTTCTGTATGAAAACTTTCATTTTAGTTAACTTTATCATTGTGATTAATTAAGTCTTGAAAAGAGGATTGTCAGTTCAAGGCCAGCCTGGCTATCTTAGAAAGACCATGTCTCAGAACACAGGAAAAAAGGCAGGGGATAAGGGTCAGTGCAAGGGTCCTGCGTTCAACTCCCAGTACCACAGGAAGAAAGAGGAAGAGATGTGGAAAAAAGAGAAAGAAGGCATAAGCAGCAAAACAAAATTTGCCATTAGGAACATGTGGTATTCTGAGTAAGGAGTTAAAAAAAAGAAAATTCCTTACTGACCAGATTCAAAAGCTATTTAGGCTTTAATAAAAACATTAACTCTTACGTGAAGAACCCAGCAAGCACTTCTTTTGGCGGGTAATTGAAGTGATTATCCCCAGAAATGTATCTAGCTGATACCACACACCTACTGCTGTCATTAAAGGGAACATCGTTGTGGTTTTCTTTCCAAAATGCTCCTTCCCCAAGTGAAATAATGACTGAAAGATTAGACTAAGCTACACGTGGAGCTGTCATTAACAACATAACTAACCAGCATCCCTGAAAACAGTTAAAATTATGCAAAAAATACTGAAATACTGTTACAGATCGAAGGAAACTAGTGACATGGTAACTGAATGCAATGTGGCAACCTCACTAAAGATCGTCAGAAAGAAAAAGGGACATGAAAATTCTGTGAAATCACAGTAGCACCTGGAGTCTGGTGTGGTAGTGACAAACATGCTATGTTAGCCTCAGGAGAAATGAATGAAGGCTCTGTACCCAACCACCTTTGCAACTCTTCCGAAAAGCTAAAGTTACTGCAAAACGCAGAGCTGATACTAAAATCAACTTGTGTTCAAACAAATAAAGACATTAAATGAAAATCTCAGTGTCTATTTTTGAATCACTGAAAATTGCAATTAAACAACTGCTGAAACAGAAGCAATCAGGTCCCCATTTAAATTATGAGAATAAACAGGTTAATTGTGAAGTATAGTCATATGAATCTTAGATTGTATTTAGCAACATGAGTTCTATAGCCTACACTGCAGAACATCCCCTATTTTTAGTTTCTCTCCTTCTGTTCTTGAGCTAATTCTGATGTTTCATTGAACTTAGTTTTAGATGTCTTTCTCAAAAAATAATTTTTATCAATTAAAAATGTTATAGAGCCATATTTTATATCAATTTTAGCCAAACCAAGATGCCAAATTTGGTCTTCAGAATTTGAAGACATTTAGAACTAGGACACTTGTGAAAAAAAACATATTAACCACATGCAAAATGTAGGTCCTATCACTCGGCTCATCAAGTGATAGTATTTTTATTACATCTATTCTAAAGTCATGTATTTCTTATTTTCTTTAATTCTAAAGAGAATAGAAAAATGGTAATAAGACATTAGAAACAATACAATTTAAAAATAATAAGATGATAAATATTCAACACTGGTTGCTATATTTCACATTTTTGTCTTCAATGTAGTTGCTCAGATTGATAAAGATTGTAATCTTACCATTGGTCAAAGTAAATATTTTAAACACTAACCTTCAGAAATAAAATAGGGATTAGTAGTACAGTCATATTAGTTATCCTGTCTATATAATTTTAAAACTCAATTAAAATTTCAAAACTAGTTTTAACAAGATATAACTTGGGTAGTATAAAATCTACACATTTAATATATGTAATTCAATAGGTTTTATGTTGGGAAATATAACACCATCACTGTAATCTTTGTTTTAATACCTTTAAAAGTAAGAAACACTTGTTCTGTAAATGTTGTATTGTATTTAACAATACAAAAAAGTAAAAAGTTGAACTAGATTCACGTCGCAGTCCATCCTTCAAAATATATCCTGTTAATTATTTAAAGGTTAACAATAACAGCGAAATAAAACCTACATGGAAAGAGAAGAACATTTTAAATCTAAAGATTAGGAGGGCTCTGGATCATTGATTTTTAATTGATAAATAATCATTAATGGGACACAGTACAGTGTTTGATGTCTGTATCCAATGCAGAGTGATCTAGGCAGGCTAATGAATATGTTCAGCAACATGACCTAATTTTAGAACATCTGCTTCACCCCTACAGAGCTTCACCTCCTTATCAGCCACTTCTTATGACCCGTCTGACTTCTCATTGTATGTATTTAACATATTTTCTGCCTCTATACATATGCCTAGAATAGACATTTTATATTAATTAAATCATCTATGCAGCCCTTTCTGACTGCCTCATTTCAGTAAGCATAATGTTCTCACAGCTCACCCTTACTGTAGTATGTATTAGTACTTTGTTTTTCTTACTGAATTACCTTTCATTTTAAAATATGTAACATTTTTCTTCATTTATTAGACATGTGAAATGTTTCTAGCCTCATTTATCATGAGTAATGTGTAAAAAAAATTCTTTGTGTACAGCTGTGTATGTGAGTACACATTTTCATTGCACTTAGATGCATACCTAGGATGCTACCTCATATAATAAGCATGTGTGTAACATTTTGAGGAGCTGTCTGCCATTCCTTTAACATGGATGCTTCACATGCCCCCAGCAGTGTTTGAGTATTTTAGATTTTCAACATCCTCACCAATATTTTTCATTCTTTACCTTTAAACACAAATTTTAGTACTTCTAATTTCGCAATTACATTACTTCCTATTAAAAATCATTTGGTATTCCCTGTTCTTCTTTCTCTGAAACTTCTGTGCCATCAAAAGCTCTACAAAACAAAAACAATTGCAATGAAATAAGACTTATACCTGTAATCCATCTTATCTTATTTCTCAAATGTTACTTCATTCTTTTGTGACTTAATCATTGTGATTTTTTCTTTCACTAATAAGTACCTTAATATAACTTTTAAAATTGTAAGTTACTACTAACATCATGATTGACAAATGACTAATGTTATTCACATTCACGTATGCAATGGAAACACGTTTATTACTTAGCCATGCTGCCAGGCCCCCCTCCCTCTCCAGCCCAAAGATAATTGCATAATTAATAGACTTTTTAAAAACTTCTATTCATTACTTGGTTTATCCAAAAATCAATGATCACCAAAAAACTCTAAAATCTTGGAGAGAAGAGAGAGAATAGAATAGCGATGTTACAGCCCACTGTACTATTTTCATACTTTTTCACTTTTTATGTGTACATTTCTTAATTTGAGAAGTAAAATATATTCATTTACTTCTCAAGTTAATTTCCAATATGGGTGATAGCCCATGAAGTTTGAAAGTCACTAATAAATCTACAAATTTGGTTTTTCATTACTTTTTCTTCCTAAATTGAATGAAATAGAATATAGGAATGATTTTTAAAATAGATTGTGAATATACAAGAATAAAAATGGGGAAAGGAGACTTAAAAATAGTGCACAAGGAGGTGAGGAGTTAGCTCAATGGAATAAGTGCTTTCCTGGCAAGCTCAAGGTCCTGAGTTCAATCCCTGGTACCAAAATAGTAGAAGTGGAGCAGGACGGGAAAGGAACTTAAAAATGTAACAAACAATGTTATGGTTCTATGGCCATTCCCCCAAGATAAATGCAAACTTCTTGTAGTACAAACACGCACTAATAAAATTAAAATTGAATAATAGATTATGAGAAAAGGAATTTAAGAAATGAATATCAAGAAACAGAAGCTACGCAGTTGAGAAGAAAGGAAAGTTGATGCAATTTGAGGCCTTTATTTTATTACTTTTATATGTGTGTGCATGTGCATGACACCAGGGATTGAACTCAGCACCTTGTGCTTGGTAGGCAGGTGCTTATGCTGTTGAGTTATATCCCTGGCTAAGATTAACCAATTTGATTGTGAAGTATGCATTTTTTTAACATCTGTTAAAGGTAAGAGCAAGTAAAGAATAGAATAAAAGACTTAATTCCATGGGACTACAGTATGTGTTACTGAATAATAGGCTTTTAGGCTATTCAAAGATACATATATTTGCATACTTACAAATTTATGCTCACTTAGATAAACAGGCATTTGCCATGAGTAGAAAACATGGTCTGACAGCTCCCTGGACACAAACTTTGTTATTTGTTAGAGATGACAGCAGTTTACAGCATTTGAGTCAGCCAGATTTTCGGTAATCCCAACTTTCTTTCAAATGATATATTGCATGCTAGACAAATTCTTCAGCCTATTTGAGATGCAAATATCTTGTAGAAACACACAAAGACACCTTATAATAAAATAAGACAGAGCAAAGAACTAGCACAATGTCTTCAGATCTAGTACATAGCAAGAAATCAATAAGTGGAAGCTATTCTTATCAAAATAACTTTGTAGGACCAGGGAGATAACTCAGTAGAATAAATGCTCGTCTGGCAAGTGCAAGATCCTGAGTTCAATCCCCAGGTACTGAAGAAAAAAAAAAATACTTTGTAGGTCACAATAGTGTGTGAAGTAGATTGCTCTACTATGAAGTTAATCTTAATAAAGACAAAATGCAAAATGAATAAATATAGAAGAATATTGTTCTAGCATAATAATCAGACAAGAACCTTTATCACTGAGATTCCACTGTTACAGTTCATATAACTAGTATATTCATTTTTAAAATTGACACATGACAAGTATGTCCAACAATATAAGGTAATTTAAGTTAGAATCAACTACATAACAGTCTACTGACAGCAAATGAAAACTTTAGTATATATTAGTCAAGTCAAATTATATGACAGCCACATATAGTCAAGAATCAGACACTCAGAATCAAACCTAACTTACTCATTTTATTTAAGTTGTATTAAACTACATCCTACCTCTGAAAGAGAAGTACACAGGCATAAATGTTATTTATTGAATATGAAGCAGTTAAGGATATGGGAGTTGAAAGCTCTGACCAAAAATGTCTAAGGTATTAATTATAAAAGATTGGAATAACTACTTGAAACTCAGTCTTGTTGTATTTTGTCTGGGCCCTTTCTACATAACATGTCTAGAAAATATGTATGTCTGATGCTCATTAATGCCTGGTCATCTATAAAGGGATATGACTCTAAGTCAACTCTAAATTATAGAATAAGTTGCTTATTATAGTAGTATGAGTCCTCAACAATTCATAGACACTACGTGTATAAGGAAATTTGTGACTGAAACAGTCTCCCCTGGTACCTGATACACAGTAAGGGTTCAGCAATGTCTTTGGCAAGAGAAAAGAAAAATGAGCCCTGTGAAATCTATTTCCTCAAACAACAGCTACTTTGATTTGTTTCCTAATAGAATTCTCCACATTCTAAACTAAAAAGTTTGATCATCAGAAAAATACTATAGTCATTTACCTCTTATGTACAAGTTCTGTATCAAGTATTAGAACCTTGTACATTTCTTTAAAGTAAGAGTTATAAAAAGACCATTTGTGAATAATACGTGTTAGAATAAGAAGTAAAGAAGAATAAAAACAATAGCAATTTAAAAGGTAACTGACTACCAGTGAGAGTGTAAAGGCGCCAATTTATCCGAACATTTGTGGAAAAGAAAAAAATTATGCTGCCATTCTGATTGAATTATAATTTACAACAATAATGCAAGTTCTATACAGAGAAATTCCTTCTAGTAAGTCAAGGAATTAGACTGTTATGTTTTAACATCTAATATAATAACTGGCTGTCTTAATTACTTTTTACTCATTTCTGGGACAAATACCCAACACTCAAAATAAAGGAAGGAAGGGTTTACTTAGCTCACAGTTTGTGGAAGTTTAGTCCATATTCGGCTGGCCCAAGGCTGAGTGGAACAGAGCAGAGAGCATCCAGTTCCTGGCAGCAAAACAGCAATAAAATGCCAACCAAACAGGGCAGCAGAGAACAACAGCTCTTGTCTGTCTCTCTGTCTCTCTTTATATTCCTATCAGACTCTCTGCCTTAGGATATATGCCCTAGACCACACCCATAGTCCCAGCCCTACTCAGACCAATGATCCCATTAGTACTAAAACACATAATCCCAGTGACTCATGAGTCAGGTCTCAATCTATAGAAGTCCCTGCCCAATGACTGCATGAGGCTTTGGGGAGACAACTAACCATAAACCATAACAATGGCTCAACTCATAAATGACTTATGATTAGGTGGGAGGTTGATCAGAAAATTAATAATGAAGGAATCCAGTGATCACATGTGACTTTATAAGAACATAAAATAGGCAGCAGATATTGTTTACAACCAACATGATGAAGTATGAAAGTGCAACAACATTTGTAAATTCTTCTTACAGAATATCATGCATAAATCTACTTTAGTCTTTCTGCACAGCATCTTGTCCTCATAGGGAATGGGGCAATGTGCTAACTGCCATGACAAACTAATACTCAGAAGAACTTCAGTTCTAAGTTGTGAGACTGTACAAAGCCCGTGACCTGTTATTCTCATCAGTCAACAAAGCAGGAAAGGGAGGACAAAGGCAGAAAGAAAGACATGCAGAGCAAAAGGGGACAGTCATAGGAGAATGAAGGGGACAAGAAGAAATGTAAAAGCAGGTGGGAAGAAGAGAATTCAAGTATGTAACCAAGAAACAACAAATACAACGAAACCTATTTTTTTAAACCCATTTAAAAACACAAGACATAAAAAACTGCGTAGAATATCAAGTAAGTGTGAAAATAAATGTGTCGTGAAAATGACTCCACCTACTGCTCATTCTATTTGAATTGGTAATGGAATTGCAATCGTGGATTTGGTGGCCTGATGAATTATAGCCCTGAGTGTCTGAGAAGGCAGATCTCTGGTGGAAGAAGATGGAAAGCTTCAAGAAGGGAAATACCTTATTGATTTATTTTGTTCATTGCTATACCCTCAGTGGCTTACAGTGTCCATACTTGGAGAGTTCTTACTGAGATGACATTTCAGAAGACTACATGAATTTTTTCAACAATGAGAAATAGCATGAAGCTTTGATACTATGTAATGCTCTGAAATTTCACCAACATTTAGAAGAAGGAGAGATACAGCTATGGAGAAGGCAAATTATAATGGGCTTTACCTGCCATCAAGTTTTTATTTCCCTTTGTTGACAGAGGGCAATCTTAAAGTCTTCCCTATGCATAAATTCTAATAAAATTACAAAGAGCTTTTAAAGAACAGGGTTTTTCCATTACCCGCACTATCAAGATTTGGACTACTTAATCCTTTGAATATGGATGGCAGCTGTCTTGTGCATGATAGAATGCTTAGCAACACTGTTAGTTTCTCCTACCTAAAACCCAGTAGCATGTCTCATTTTTTATTAGTACATGTTTATAGTACGTAATGGATACATCCTTTATGGGAACTACGTGATACACCTTAAATTTTATTTGTCTTCACCATCCAGCAGAAAAGTCTAACCAGGAGGTATAAAAAGTAAGGCCATATTAGTATGCTGAGCTGTAAAAATCTCGAGTCAACAGCTTCTGACATTGCTAGTTCTACTAATAACCCACTACTATTATGGACTATGGAACTCTATAAGCAGCTACTTTCCCTTAGTTGAATGAGAAGAAAGATTTGTACTAATAGTATTAGTACAATAGAAATATATCTATCATGTATAGATCTAGCACTCTGAAGAACTACTATGAAGACAACAATACGCAATGTAATAATTATTATAACTGTCCTACTAACCTGTTTTGAAACTGCCTCACTGTTCTTTCTCATTAAAATTAATAGAATTTTAAAATGAAAAAAATTCATTTGTCTCTTCCCCTTTCTTTCCCTTCCTCCATCTTAAGATCCCTTCCACATTTCACAAAGATTTGTCTCCCTATTCCGTATTGCCTATCTTGGATTTTTGCTCTCTAGTTCTACTTTGGGTATCTCATATAAGAAAACTTCTGCAATAGTTAAGTTTATATCTCTGACTTATTTCACTTAACATTCTGGTCTCAAAGTGCATCTATTTTCCTATAGGAAAATTTATCCTTCTATAGGGTGGAGCAGTGTTCCTAGGTGTATAAATAGCGTATTTTTTATACCCGTTCATCTCTTCATGAGTACACTAGGCTGCTTCCACGATTTAGCACCATGAGTTGCACTGCTATGAATGTGCACATGCACGTATCCCTGTAGTGTGGTAGCTGCACTTCTTCCAGAACAATACCTAAAAGGGAAATATCTGGGTCAAATGGAACTTCTAGTTTCTTTCCTTGTGTGTGTGTATGTGTGTGCATGAAATCTCCATATTGATTCCACATGATTGTACTAGTTGACATTCCCACCAACACTGTAGATGAGTATGTTTTCTCCTACATCATTATTATTTGTCATCGCATGCTTTATTTCAGGATAATCCTCTCTTTTGACAAACAAAAATGTCTCTAAACATTGCTAATTTTCACAAAATCTGAAGTTGCAAAATGTGAGCACTTTTACAAATTATATGCCTAGTCTTCTACCAGTTATTATATTGCAAAATACTGCCTGTCTTCTCTGCTTCTCAGCTTTCCCAATTATGATAGGATAACAATCCTTAGTAGTATTGGTAATATTTTAGAATAGCAAAGAGTATATCTCATTTTTAAGTAGCTGTGTTTTCTCCCAAATGCCACCCCTCTGAATGGGAGAAGTCACTCAGCACAGATATTTTTCATGCGTTCAACAAGTCTCCATGGTATGCCCACTCTGTGCGCTTGATGCCATTCTCAGAGCCAGGGACCAGGAGTGAGGAAGATCGACAAGGTTGCAGGTTTCAGCCCCAAATCTGTCACTGGCAGCTTTATCACCCTTTGCAGTTGGGTCTTCCCTTTTCACTGTCTTTCTAGGTCATTCCTTGATGTAAATCATTGAAATTCTCAACATAAACTTGAATCAGTTCACTTTAAGGGCTACGGTAATAGTTACAAGCTTCACCAAGGCCTGAGACCATGGAGAAAACCAGACAGCTTGCTGGTTCAGCCGGGCCCATGTATGATGACACTGTGCTTAAAGTTGTCTGAGAAGAAAACAGCCTAGCTCTCCAGAAAGCAGCTCTAGTTGACAATGATGGTAGCTAAGTTGAAAACTTGCTACAACTGCATCCTGGGGCCAGCTGTGCTCTAAAAAATGATGCTTACATCTTCTAAGTGGGAGCAACAGGATGAAAAACAGGGAGTGGAGTATAAAATAATGGTGAAGATATGTTGGGGTCAATGGCACCAGGAGATGGAAAGTTACTAATTGCCATTCTGTACACTCTAAACACTCACAATGTGAGGTTCCTGCTCCTGCCTCTCCGCTTTGATCACACACGGGACACACTGGCATGTTTTTGCAAGAGCCTCAGTGATGCTGACTTCATTGGGGCCCAGTAGAACCTCTCCAGGTAATTCTAACTTTGACAAGCTTCTTAGAGAACTACAAATCAAAACCACAAAAACCAAACTCTGATTTTAGCTTCAGTATCTGCAGTACTGGAAAGATATGAAAATGACAAATTAATTACAAAATAGTACATTTCACATATATCTCCCTAGATCTTCCTGAATTGCTTTACTTCTAATTTCCATCTACTATAAAAGAGTGATATGATTAAATGAGCAATGAAATTCAGTCTAATAGTGAGTATTACAATAACTACTATTTTTTAAGAAATGTTAATACATTTTCTTTAGCATGCAGTATAAGTTGAAACAAATAAAAACTAGAATTTGATTTAACTTTAGCTCTCAAAATTTAATTACCCTTTTTAAAATCATTTTTCTTGATCATGTTTATAATTAAACTTTTTACTAACCTGGATATCAGGCTCTAATTCAACATCCAGTAGGGGCTCTGTATTGTAGGATAATTGGTACCAAAAAGCAGTCAGTTAAAAGAAGACTGCAATCTCATATCAAATAATTGAGAAAATTGGATCAATAGAATTCCTTGAAAACTACAAATAAAGAAATTAAGCTATCAATATTTCAAAATGAACCCAAAAAGAATGAAATATCAATTTTACAGTCATTACATTTCAGATAAAATTGCATGAAACACTCTAAGCAGTACCTCACTTTTCACTTCTGATTTGATCAAAAGGGATAAATTTATTTACCAATAATTCACACTGTGTTTTCATTATGTGTTATCAAGCCACTGCCTATTGTTGAACCTTGTGAGTATATGTTGGGAAAGTTGGAGTCATTAAGCATAACAAATTTTTGAATAGAAACTGCTTTTAGATGGGCTTTTAGATAAATAGTAGTAAACAGCTTCATGTTACAAGAATTATTTTTCCGTTTCCAGAGATAACAAAGACTCCTTTGTATTATTATCATAGCACAAATGAGCTGATTCATCTTTAAAACCATACATAACTACATTGGTAAGTTACACAAAGGACCACAACTTGGTCATTCACATGAAAAAGCCAACGGTCCTGACAGCTATTCTCAAGTTCCAATACTATTTTGAAATTGATTATTGACCATTTTTTTTGTTTCTTAGGTTGTCTGTTTCTCTTTGAGCCAAGAGTTTGCATATAGTTAGGGTTGGTCTCAAACAGGTGGCAATCCTCCTGCCTCAGCCTCCTAAGTGCTAGCCACTAGCCCAGCCACTACCCCAGGTAATTATTGATCCTATGTGGAGATACCTGAAAACAATGACTTTTTGTGTAAGATCTGTCTAATGTTTTATTCCCAATTCATGCCAAATACCATTAAATGATAATTATAAGATAATACTAATTAAGGTTTTTATATTACAAAGTAATATAAAGGAACCCCATCATAATCCACTTTACAAATGTGGAAATTAAGGCTTTGAACTATTAAATGTAAGCACCGAAAGATGTTTGTTTAGTAAAATAAACAGATAAAATTTAAAGCCAGATGTCCTTGACTTCAAGCATAAGATTTTTGAATCTTTTTTTCTAATGCTGTGGATTGAATCCATTTGTGCTCTTCCACTCTTTGATGAATAACCATAACCTTTTATAGATAATATGACAAAAGACGCTTTTCTCATTACTTCCATGGGATGGGGCCATTTCTTTATAATTTAGATTATCAGGGAGACAAATTTATTTTTATTTTATTCTCCAGGAGGAGAAACTGGGAAGACTGTGCATGGAGAGGACAGAATTTGCTGACCAACATTTTAAGCAATTTTTATCATTTTTTTAGTCATTACTCTATCCAAATCATAACCTCAAAAAGGAAACTCTTCAAAACCCCTTGGGAAATTCCATCGGGGCCACATTTGCATTGTAGATTTTTCCCAAGTTTACTTAGTTAGAGGCTTACAACTGTTGAGCTTACAATGTCCACTGACGAGTTACAACCACCTCCCGCGAGAACCATCATCTACTGATTTAAACTTTCTCACGACAGGCACCAATATATAGAGAGCTTTGTTAAACTACGATGTTGTTCTCCTCATTATATGTTTTGTAATCAAGGTCTATATTTTTATCTGTGTGATAATTTGCTTAAAGCCCAAGCCCAATTCTTATTTTGCTTTAGACAACTCCTAAACTGTGCCATTGTCATGTTCTCTGGCAAATAATTGACCCTCTTCCTGTTGCAATGATTTAATATATTGTTTTTGAGAGAGTTTCAGGTAAATACAAAATACTGCTATGGTTGTTTGCTATAAACATGAATCAACGGTTCATAATCTGATAATATTACCATAACCTAATATAGAGCTAAAGTGGGCTTTATGATCTACATTTTTTTACTTTTTTTAACTGAAGCATTTTTATGTATTTAGTGCAAGGGCTACAGGGTCTCACTATATAGATCGGACTTGTAGTGATCCTCCTGTTTTCAGCCCCCCAAGAGCTGGAATTACAGGTGCCCATGCCACCAGACCCAGTTTCAATTACTGTCTCAACATGCGCCCAACATGACCCAGCAGGCCAAGGATCAAACCTCCTGCCCCTGTGTCTACCTAAGCAGCCGCTTTAATCTGCCGAGCTATCTGGCCAACCCTAAACGTGTCCTAAATATGTGTTATTTATTTATTGCAGTACTGGGGACTAAACCCAGGGCTAGCCAAGTGTTCTACCTCTGAGCCACATCTCCAGTTTACTTTTTAACTAAAACTCAGAGAACAACATAATAAGTTGACCAAAAATATTTGGCAATGATATATTATGTAACACCATCTTGACATTAAATGAGTCAGAGTGAAGTCTGACTAAGAGAAAGGAGACTTATCTAATCTTGGTAAGTCCTAAAATATTAACTAAATCAGCATCTTGAAACCAGAAGAGAAAACCAGTGCTCTTGAGTATAGCTCAGTTCTCTGTTTGACTAGCATCCTCTTCCTTCAGTCAGCATGGCAGATTGTGTTTTCCAATAATCATCCAAGTTGTTCTTCAGTGTGACCTACCAACTCTCAACCTAAGAAGCAAAATCAATTTTCTTTTTCTTGAATTCAGGTTGACCTCAGTATTTTTTTGACAAATATTTTTGGACTACCACAGGAAGTGGTAGGGATAGAATTCATACTAGAAGACTAGGTATGCTGTCTGTGCTTTTTGCAACAGTGCAGTTGACCAGACCATGAAATATAACTAACAGATCATTAAGGACTTGTCACTAAGATTGGAGATCTACACAGAGCAAGAGAGAATTTGAAAATTCTTGGAAAATTTGTGTGTAACTAATACAGTCAGGTATGATGCTAATTTTTTAGTATATGTTATAAAAGTGTTTCAAGTAAAAATGGAATTCAGACTTACTGCAATTATTGACTTAAAGCCTCTGATGATTCCAAGTAATCACAACTCTCCTACCCTAGTCCCCTATATCTAATAGGTGTGTTGCTTATCACCATTTGATTATTCTATAACCTGTCTTAACCCATATGTGGAATGCTTAACCCATCCCACTTGATTCATGTGGCTGACCAAAATTGATGTCAGACTAATTAGCCTTGCTTTTCCACAAACTTATGACACCTATACCTCTCCACTATAGTGTTCATCTCAACTTGGATTAATTAATCCTTATGGATAATTTGTGGGATTGTTAGCTTAGTTAATGTTTCTCAGTGTACTCTGACAGAAAGGAGATCCTGCTCTTTGCTCATTAGTGTCCAGCACACTATTCCTAGGGAGCCCAATATTTTACATATAAAATTGCTTTTCTTCAAATGATTGATTAAATGTAGCACTTATAGCTCACTGAGTAAGAACAAGGATATTCTTTCAAATCTGATGCTTGCTAACTATTTTAGAAACTATTGTTTCCAATGAGCAATGCAAGGACTAAGATGATAATTCTGACAGGAAAATATTTGCTGTGTAAGTCTTTCTGAAAAGAGATGAGTAACATAATAGCCAACAACTTCCAAGTACCCTTCTTGCAAATGTTGAAAGAACCTCTAGTGCCTTGGTCAATTACTGCAACCTGACCAGTAGCAGTGGTAAAACAAAAGTGCACAATCTTTGATGTAAGTCAGAATGACACAGACCTAGACCTGCACCGTAATTCTTCAAATTATTAATTGTGTCTTATCAATCAATTTATTTCCTTAAATCTCATTTTTTTCTGGAACCAGGGATTGAACTCAAGCCCATAGATTGTGCAACTAGTTCCTTTTTTAGAATGTGTAACCAGCCCTTCACACATTACTTTATGGATGTCACACTGAAATAAACTATCTTGTGACTATAGAGCACTGGTTCCAGAATTTCTATAGTTTGACCATAAGTCATTAAGTGAAAAGAAATATTTGTGGAGCTATAGTTTAACATAAGGGAAGGAGGTAACAGGCTAACTGAAGCCCCCCTTCTAAAATAGCCAAAGATATATGTTTGCCTATGCATGTCCCAACTAACCCTAAGATCATGTTCCATGTTTCAAGTTGCAATTTTGAGAATGTTTACATTCCATAAAAGACAATAATACTTCATACTTCACGCTATCAATCTAAGAAGAAATGACAGCCTCATTGTCAAGGGTATTATAAATTCTAGTAATGACACATATGTCAGAAATTAATTTATTTTCATTTTGGTTCTATTATTAACAATTGTGATGACTACATAAGAAAACAAAATTAGACAGATGGAGAAGATACCACCGTTAAACATGCATAATTTTAAGTCTTAGCCCTTCCAAATAAGAATCCTACAAACTTTAATAAACTCATCAAAATGTTTGTCTATACACACAACTCTAGTCCCTCAAGATCTTCTCTCTCTCTCTCTCTCCCTCTCTCTCTCTCTCTCTCTCTCTCTCTCTCTCTCTCTCTCTCTCTCTCTCTGTCATCTATATCTATCTATCTATCTATCTTGTTAAAAGAATTAAATATAGAGACTTGGAACTAAACTGTATCCCACCCCTTTTTTATTTTCTATTTTGAAAAAAGGTTCTTACTAAGTCATTAACTTGACCAGTTGCCCAAGCTGGGCTGGAACCTGGGAAATTGCTATCTTCTTGCCACAGAGTTCCAGAGTGCTGGGATTGCTGTTGCATTCCACCATACCCCAGAATTTCCCATTTTTGATTTTCTGCAACACACGATCAACCAAATACTTAAGCAAGTTTTCAATAATAACATTTTAAATGCAGTATGGATAGTAAAATAACATTTTCAAGGACAGCTTAGAATTGATTTAGAAGGGAAAAGCAATTCCTTGGGAAATGGCATCAAATATCTTCTCAGTGCAATATTCAGCACTTAGCTAATTTTCAAGATTATTTTGCAGCTTTTTATTTTTGCTAGCAAGCTCACTTGAGAGGCAGATTTGGTGGCACAGTATTCTATGAAGAATAATTTTGTGGATCCCTATATATATGAAGAATTTTTTTAAAGAGAAAGGGAAGTATCTTTAATGGAAGATGGAGCCATCGCCTTATAACCATTTCTCATAATTTCTGATGAACACTGATAATAAATGCTCCGTGTTTAGCAAGTTGCTATTTAAAGATCCTGCCCACTGAATGTTTAGGTAAAGCAATGATGTAAGCTCTTATTATGTTACTTTAGGCCAGTGGTTTCTAAACATTACAAGTTCACAGTGATTAAAAGTGGGAATTACACTGAGTAGAAGAAAGAGAAGACAGCAAATTGCCAAGAGTTACTCTTGTCACAATGGTTATTTTTAAACTTACTATCATTTTCACTTCAAAAACAACAGCTGTTTATGAATAAAAATAATCTGTAAATGTTTTATTAAATTAGATGATAGCTTAGTACATTTATTATCATTTTCCCTATTTTAACACAGTGATACTTTGCCACAGAAAACATTATAACACAGCTATTTAGGAATCACTATCCTCAGTCACAGTCTCTACCTAGGTGTCCCCCGAAAGATACATGGGCTGAGTGGCTGGATCATAGGAACATTATGCTAGGTCCTGGGTATGCAGCATTGCATTAGTTCATTGTTCGATTTAGCCCTAGGTGTAGCTGATGGGGTTTACTGAAGAGGAAAGACACACACACTAGATATGGGTGAAGCCAACCAATAGGCTTGTAGCCTGGATGGAATAAAAAAGGAAAAGAAGAAAGAAATTCTCTGCCTCTTCCCTGCCACCCATGTACTGTTTCTTCTCTGCCATGCCCCCATGCTGTACAGCTGTGCAACCAGCCAACTATGAGCCATAACAAACCCTCAAACTGTGAGCTAAAATAAACCCCTCTTCTTCAACTTATAAGTTTGGGTATTTTGCCCCAACAATAAGAAAGTACCTAAGACACCTGAATCAATTTCCTTAAGTCAAGTGAAGTTCATTTGTGTGACCTGTGTCATCTCATAAGGCTCTGTGAATAATGATAAGGACCTCTTACTTAGGATTTACCCTTCAAAGTCTCCATGTCCATAACTGTTAATAACAATTTCTTAAACCCTCCAAGTACTTTTATTTTTGCCCTGGACCCTGAAAATTAGGTACCAAGGCTGAGTAAAATGTTTTGGACATCATGTGTGCTCCAGAAGATCTTATTTGTGAGTCAGTTCAAAATTTAGTTTCTAATGAGTGTCCAAAACATGAACAAGATTCTGTCCACTGAGAGTAAAAGCCTTCAGAATTAGCAGAGGGAAATTTCATGGTGGGCATCCAATTCCCACCTCCACCTTGAAGGCTTTACTAGTTGTCAGTAGGTAACAGAGATGCCTTACAAGGAAAAGTCCAACCTCTTATGAAGAAATGAAGGATTGAATCACTCAAAGGATCAGACCAGCACTAACTCTCTCACACAGAAGACACTGAGTGTGCACACGGGTGAGCTGGGCATGTAGCATGGTAAGATCCTTTATTATCACTCTTCTAGCATACAATTACACTTTTGAGAAGCCCACCAGAATAAATTAGCCTTAAAATCTACACTCAAGTTGTCTTCCCAACTTCACTTTTATTAATTTTATTTTTTTTCATCTTTTTTATTGCATTTAATAAGAAATAATGTGACAGTTTCAAAACACATTAGTAGTATATTTCCAGTATTTTATACAATGCATATTGTTGTTCTCGTAGTTATGCAGAGCACAGGGTGTAGACGTGATAATTTTTCCCAACTGCACTTCTAAAAAGAATTGTTTAATTTTGTCCTTGTAAATGATTTCTACAAAAACACCATTAATCTACACTTCGCAACACTGAAGTAGACAACAAAAAAATTTCCCTTGACAATAGCTAGCTAAAACATGGTATAGATTGGAAGCAAAATCAAGATGGAATTGAGGTCAAGTACCTCTGACACTTGACAATTCTTTGACCTTGAGCAAGATGCATAGTTCCTCTAAACCTCAGTTTCCTCTTTGTGTAAAATGGTGCAGGACTGCTTTGGTGCCTAACTGGACACACTAATGTAATGACTAAGAGGCAGCAGCCTGGCACACATGACATCATTCATTTCGTGTATCAATAGGCCTTTGTAACTCTGTGTCCTGTCAAATTTAAGTGTTAAAAGTCTAATTATCAGTGTGATGATGGTAGGAAGTAGAGCTTTATGGGTAATTTGATGGTGGTGGTAGAGCCCTTGGGAATGAAACCTGGCCCCACAGAGCTACTCTGCAATTTCTACCATAGGAAAACGCAGCAAGCAGGTACATGAGTTAACTAGGAAGTAGGCACTGGCCAAACTTTAAATCAGAAAGCACCTTCACCTTACATTTTCCAGCACCCAGAACTATGAGAAAAGAATCTCTGTCACTTAAAAGTGTCACAGATACTTTGGTGTTTATGCTAACATTTTAGCAACCCCAACAGACGAAGAAAATGCAGATTAAATTTCTTTCCAAGTTTAGTCATACTATGTTGAAATTACTCTTTCTAATCCCCACTACAATATAAATACCTTGGGGACAAGGACAGTAGCAGGGTCATCATCTTTGATCCACCAATGCTCATTATATTAGTCATGTAAAGCCCATCAGCTGTAGATGTAAATACCTAATACAGCTACTCATGAGCTATTAGTGTCACTCAAAAGTTATGCTCCTTTATATTTTCAACAAAAGAAGACTGGCTTATACTTTCTGGCTTTTACTTTTTGTTGTAAATATTTTATTCAATGCTTCTTGAACATTGGCAAGTCATGTACGTTACAAATAAAGACAATTCCATTTTGTTATATCAATTCAGTTCTAGCCTAAAGGTTGCCATTAACACAATGCTTTTCAACTATCAGTTCCCTGATAAATATTTGATGGATAGATGCAAAATGACTGGAGAGTTTTCCAGCTACTATAGAATCTCCACTCATATTTATTGTGAATATAACTAAAAATGATGTGAAGGGCAAGCTTAAACACTAGCAGGACTGGAGAGGTGGCTGGGCCACAGCACAGCAGGCACCAGTGGACTCAGCTGCTATTAATAGCTGAGTGTGCCATTGGGATGCTGGGCCCAGTGCAGGTGGATAAACCTGGAAGTGCATCTCTCACTGTCGCTCTTCCTCTGTGGTGCTCTGTTTCCTACACAGCTTCAACCACACAGCTATGCTCCTCCACGCCCTTCTACTATGATGCTCCCACTTGGAGCCAACCAATCACTGACTAAACTCTGTGAAACCATGATCCAACTTGCACCCCTCCTCCTTAGAGTCGCAGGTGTTTTGTTCCAGCAATAGAAAAATTAACCAAGATAGGTAAGTTACTGTGACTTCATAAAGCTTTGTAAGAGTCTAGGGAAACAGCTCAGTGGCATAAGCATCTACCTGGCAAGCACAAGATCCCCAGTTCAGACCCCAGTACTGCATGCCATACCATAAGTAACCCAGGATTGCAGTGGCAGCCTGGAACCGGGCATGGTGGCACACCCCTGTAATCCCAGTGTTAGGGAGGCTGAAACCAGAGGATAACTACAAGTCTCAGCTGTGTAGTGAGACCCTATATCAAAATAAATAAATAAATAAATAGTTTTGTAAATGAACACATCAGACATGCAAATATCACAAAATTGATTATTGTTTGTAGTTTCTACCCATGTTGGCTTTCTTTTTTTTTTTTTTTTTTTTTTTTTTTTTTTTTTTTTTTTTTTTTTTTTTTTTTTTTTTTTTTTTTTTTTTTTTTTTTTTTTTTTTTTTTTTACAGCTTCTAAAAAAGCAAAAATTTCTTCCAAAAAAGCAGCCATGGTAAAATGGTAGGTTGATGAATTTCAAATTTCAACTCAGAGGTTTCAGTGCCCAGCGATGCACATCTTGAGTAAGTTCTCAAACACCGCTGCTGCTACTGGCCCAGCAACTGCTGTTTGAGAACTGATATCGCATGGGCTGCATCAAGATGGACAGCACCATAAGCAGGAGCTCCAGACTGTATATTTAGGTTATAGTTATAATCCCTTCAACTGCACAAAATGCTGCCTATATTTGTGATGATTTTTCTATGTTCCTTGAATACAATTTTTACATGTGCAGTTCCTCTCATGTATGTAGTCTCAAATGAAGGCAAACCACAGCCAGATTGCAGACATGTGACCCATGTTTCCCTACCCAGCTTCACCTACGGAGCCATCCGTTCAGAGATGAGCAACGGGTGGAGACAGGCTCAGTGGGCACCCTCCATGTTGCTGCTGTCGCCGAGAATGGCAGCCTTCCAATTTCCTCGGAGCCCAGTGGTTAAAATTTCCAGTTTCTGACATCCAAGAAGTGTGAGTGTAACAAGGTCAGGTTTCTGGCATTTGCTGTCACTTGGTGCAGCAGCACTGCTCAACTGAACAACTTGCCTGCCAGAAAGTCCTGTCCCAGAAAGTTTTGCCTGGAATTCCGTCTCCTGCTACTCCGTGTTCTACTCGTGGTCCAATACCTTTAATGAATCCTTCCAGACAGAATGCATTCCGAGGCCCACTTGGTTGTACTCACATGCTAGTGTCAGTACTCACCATATTACAACCCTAGATTTCTTTCTTGGCAAAAGAAAAATACTACAAAATAAAGACTTCTTTAATTTTTTTTTTTTTTTAGTTTGAATTAACTCACACAAATATATTGATTTTCCTACACAGTTTTAGCCTCCATTGCACTGTTTATAACAAAATTCCAGTTTTATAAATCTTGACAACCTTGTGAAATATAGTATCAGTAGTTTTTTACAATCAGGAAATTTATTTTAACTGATATCCGCTCATAAAAGAGAAAAAGAAATACTTATATATTATGTATTACATATTGCATTATATATGTGTATGCGAGAGAGAAATACTTTTCCTTCATGTTTTCTCCTCTCAGAAGTGTGGTAATTTCAACTACAATATTCAATATTTCAAAGTGAAAGCTACCTATAGCAAATCACCAAGAAGAAACAGAAAACAGCACTGTAGGGGACGCTTCCAACGGTGAGGCTTTCCCCAGGCTATGCTGAAAGAGAAGAGGAGGAGAAACCAAAATGCATTTTTCTACTTCTGCTGTTTTCACAGCCCCCAGAAGTCCTCCCGGCAAGGCTGTCACATCCAGTCCTAAGTGATAGTATTGGGTACAGTTCACTAACCTCTTTAGTTTTTTCAATGACAACCTAAAGAGCACAAGCACAGGCCGGGCGTGGTGGCACACGCCTGTAATCCCAGCACTGGGGAGGCTGAGGCAGGAGGATCGGTGAGAGTTCGAGACCAGCCTGGGCTACAAAAGTGAGCTCAAGGCCAGCCTGAACTGCATAGCGAGACCCTGTCTCAAAAAGACAAAAAAAAAAAAAAAGAGCACAAGCACAGTTTTTACTTCCAAAGGCAACTTTCTCAGCCTCTAGCCTACAGCACGGATCCTCCTGACAGACAGACGGTCTCCTCATTTAATAACTCACTTTCTCCACACAGAATGCAAAGGATCAAGCTGGACTGGCATCTTAGTTTCTCTTCTCTCATTGCCGGGACGAATACCCAACATTCGAAATGAAGGAAGGAATGGTTTATTTAGCTCACAGTTACTGGAAGTTTCAGTCCACACTCAGCTGCCTCCAAGGCAGAGTGGCTCCTAGCAGAGAACAAACTTTCGTGGCTGTGGCAAAGAACAAGAGTGAAGAGAGAGGTAGCAGCAGCTCATGCAGCTAACTTCTCTTCCTTGCTTACATTGAAGTGCAAATCACCTGCCCCAGGGGAGGTGCGGCACCCATTCCCACTAATCAATTACAAACTCCAGAAGCTGCCCCTTGACTGCAAGTGGCTTTGGGGGGACACCCATACACAAACCATAACCATCAGGCATCTACAATTCACCTGCCACCCCTTTTCTCTCCTTTCATTAATACATCCAGTTTTTGGAGGCTGTGGAACTTTGAATCAAGAACCAGGGATGCAGTCACACAGTTAGAGCCTCTGTGTTCATTATCACAGATCTGTCAAGTATAAGGACAAAGATGTGACCTTAAAATGCTCCACCTAGAACTGTATCACTATCCTGCCCCTTCCTCTAAGTTCCCATTCATATTAGTTACACTAATTCTGTATACTTCTTGAATTGTTTTGTTTCTTGCTGTTAAATAATTTCACTTTGTTTTGTTAGAATATAGTAAGTAGATGGCTAAGTGGATATCACTTAAATATTCATTAAAATACCAATTTTTAAAAGCCAATTGGTACCCTAGTCCTGAATTCTTAAATATCTAAAGTTATATATTAAAATTTTAACACATGGCATCCAGAATAAAGAGAAAAAGAGAAAAACAAGAAAGAAGGAAAATTTATAAGGTGAGGCCATTATTTTCCAAAGGAATATCAGTGACATTGGTGCCCTTGCAGGTGTCAGTGTCTTGGTGATGGAGGCTCAGAAACACTTCTTCCAGCCTTCACTCCCTCATCAGTCAGCCCCAGAACACAGTAACTATCACTTCTTGCTTCTGTTTCCCTGGCTGTGACATTACTCAGGGGACTGAAGCTAGATCTTATACATCCATTATGGTTTATGTTAGGTGTCCCCCCAAAGACTAATGCAGTTATGGGGAGGCTTCTGGAATTTGAGATTGGTTATTGTGGGTGTGGGTTCTGCACCTCACCCTGGGCAGATGATTTGCTTTTTCCTTTTCTTTTCTTTTTTTTTTTTTTTTTTTTAATTGGTCTTTTTGAGGCAGGGTCTTGCTATGCAGTTAAGGCTGGCCTTGAGCTCACTTTTGTAGCCCAGGCTAGTCTCAGAGTCGCACCAATCCTCCTGCTTCAGCCTCCCAAGTGTTGGGATTATGGGCGTGCACCACCACACCTGGCATGCATTTCCATGTAAGGAAGGAAGAGAAGTTAGCTGCTTGAGCTGCTGCTACCTCTTCCTTTGCTCTTGCTCTTAGCTGCTGCCATGAAAAGGTGTTTTCTGCCATGTGCTTCTCTCCCTTGGAGTCAGCTGAATATGGACTGAAACCTCCAGTAACTGTGAGCTAAATAAACCTTTCCTTCCCTCATTTTGAGTGTCAGGTATTTGTTCTAGCAAAGAAAAGTAAGACAGCATCTCAAACAGCCAGAACTCTTCTACACGCAGTAGCAGTTAGAGGACTGTTGGAGTCTCATCAGTTTGGTCTGGGAATGATGTGAAGCTGAAGACGTGAAGTGAAAACCACAGAGCTGGATGAAGCCTTCCACTAGGAGCGTCACCTAATGCAAAGCAGCGGCATGGACACAGGAGAGACAGTGGAACAGAGATTCTCACAGCTCTCTGTTTTCTTATAGCTTACAATTGAAAGGAATCCCAGTGGGCTTGATAAGAAAGACATTGCCAATTTGATGCTGTGGATATAGTTTCTTTTTGTTTTTGTTTTGTTTTGTTTTTCCGACCAGGGGTTAAACTCAGGCCCCTGCGCCTGCCAGGCAGGTGCTTATTCTACTGAGCCATCTCTCCAGCCCCCTGAATATAGTTATTAATGAGCTATCCAGTGGTCCAAAGATCTGCCAATACATAAATATGAATTCATTTTACATTTTTCTCATGAACAATTGTTTAGTTTTATAATTATTCAGATCTTAAATATATCCCATGCATTTCTCTTATTCAGCAAAGAAAAAACTTGTATTGATCACCTGCTTTATTGTCCCAATTCCAAGGAAATTTAATTTTTCAGTCATTTCTCTGTAAGTTCACATATAAAAATGATGATGGCTTTACAAAATGGATATAAACCAAAATGGCTTGCGCGTGGGTTACATTCAAGACTTTTGCACCATTGCTATTTTGTCTTCTGAGCTTGTCAATAATCAGGCACAGACAGCAAGAAACAGGATTCAATAAATAAAAAGTGGACTATTTCTCAAATGCAAATATCGTGGCTCAGGCTGAAATACTACATTGTTTATAGACACACAACATTTTAAAATAGTAAAGCAAGTATTCTCTTAAAATTTTCCACAGAGTGGAAAATATGTAATCTATTATAGCACTAGTAGAAAATCTTTTCACATAGTACACAGCCATATGGATCAGGAAGACTAATAAATATTACTTTGACAAGCTTATTGGAGAAAAAATTACAAACTTAATTATCCAGAGTAGGATACACTGATTATCAGTTTTCACTAATCTTATTTATTAGGTGTGCTTTATATTCTGCTCAGGTTCTATTTACCAAGTAAAAAGGACACTGATCCCCACTGCACTGACTAGCTCCATAGGTTAGGTATTAAGGACCACTTGCCCAGGTTTTTCATTTTATAATTTAGATTACCACTTAAAGATTATGTACATTTACCTTGTAACATTAGGCCTTGTGGCCTACTGTTAAATTCAAAGCCAGACATGTCTATGTATCACAAAATAGGACCTGTTTAATTTGTTGTTCTTAGCAGAAACTTATAGAGTTCTTAGTTTATAGAGTCCTTTCACATGCTTCTATTCATGAAATACTGGACATTATCTAAAAGTGAGACAGTGCTCTCTGTGTAGGTATAGTCAGCCAACTGTATAAATGTCAGATAAGATTCACCCTTCAGTGACTAGTGGGCCAATTCTGAAATGTGTTTATATAATATTAGGTAACTCAACAAGCCTTCGTCTTCCAGAATATGTTCCAGTTCTAGAACATGTAACTACCTGACCAGTGATAAGCCTTGATTCTAGTAACTTCTGAATGTGAGGCAGCTGAGTCATGAATACCAATGAGTTGTAACAAGGGACTCACACATTTTCTCTCCCACAGCCCTATTGTTGAGGTCTCAGAGGTGCCATGATCTTGAGAAGAATCTCACACTTATTGGAAAGGAAGAAGTTAATCAAGGTTTCTTTGAGGATCTTCACACAAACTCAGTAAAAGAATCTATTTCAATTCCCAATGGAGTCTTACATTATTAGTAGAGAAGAGATCTGCCCAGTGCTATCAGTGGTAACTCAAAGCAGGCCTTCTTTTTGCCTGGCCTCAGGCTGGAAGAAGCAATTCCTGGCTACTCTAGCAGGAGCTACCAGGATTCTGACTTTTCTGGCTGTAATTCTAACACATTGATATTTGCTGTGATGTTGATGTTAGTGCCTGAGCTGCTGAATCCCTCTTGGTAAATTACTGTGCAGACAGACTCTCCCTCAGCATGCACGTTGGTGGGCTTCACATATGGTTACCCATTCTCCTTTCTAAGCCATCATTTACATATCAACATAAGAAAGGACAGCAATGGAAAGACCATCAGGCAGTCAGTGATACTGAAACTATCAACCAAGCCTATTTCCTTGTTAATAACTCTGGCCACTAGGGGGCCAGCAAGATAGCTCAGTGGACTAAAACACCTGCTTAGGCAAGTTTAAGCAAGTGTAGGTACTACAGTTCAATCCCCAGCACCACAGGCCACACTAGCCCTGCGCCCAGGGCTAACCAGTCACAGAGTCTGGATGTGGTGGCACAAGCCTGTAATCCCAGCGCTGGGGAGGCTGAAAACAGAAGGATCACCACTGCATAGAAACCCTGTGACAATCAAGTACATTTCAATAATAATAATAATTCTGACCACCATAGCTCTAAATTCCTATTCTTAGCCCACCAGTCTTTATGCACTAGAAGAGAGTCTCTGCTTCAGGCATGACAGCTCTGCTGAGGATGGTGCCTTGAAATCCACTCAGCGCCCCAAAGTCCAGGTTTGTACTTGTGACAACAAGTTTTCGACCTGATTTTCATTTTTAGCCTCTCAAATAGACCGCATGGAATAAAACTGCAAATATGCCTCCAAATCCATTTCCTGCCATCACTGCTATAACTTTGGCTGTTATCCCTCAGAGGAAACCTGAAAATATCTGCTACTTGAAAGGAGTTCTGTCAAACCCATGTGATGGGGACTTCTTTCTGGAGAGCTGCCTTTGCTTGGCTATGGGGCATACAATAAATTTCTAAGGGAATTTATTTTCCTTTAATACATGAGATTTTTCTCCGCCTTTCTTATGACAAGCATTATCATTCTACCTGTTACAGTGCTGGCGGTGTCTCACCTTCCAATCTACTGGCTAGGTTTCTCCCCTCCCCTGTGGCCTGTTCCTAGGACCTGGCCCTTATCTCTACCTTCCACACACTAATGACACCCCTTCTCTCTACTTTACCTTCACCCTTCTTTGTATGTGAGATTATTTACTTCTATTCTCTCTAGTACCTCTATCATTTTGTAGTTTTTAGAAGAAATATCTCCTCTAGTATTACTTGTAACTCTTCATTTATTTTTTCTCATGATCAATGTTAATGCCAGTGTTTTCAATTCAAAGGAGATTTTGTTCCAATATAATCTATCAATAATCACAAATTGTTTAAAATATGTTTTCTGGTGTTGGTATTTTATTTTATTTTTAGGGAAGGGTCCACAGGGTGTTCAGGGTCTCATTACTAGGTCAGACTCATAGCGATCTGCCTGTCTACAGCCTCCCAAGAACTAGGATTACAGGCATGTGCCACCACACCCAATCTCAACTGCTGTCTCAGAAAGCCCCAGGGGCAGGCTCAGCACTGCAGGTCCAGGGATCAAACTCCCAACCCCTGAGCCTGTTTGCAGGCACTTTAATCCACTGAGCTATTTGGCTGGCCCTTACACAATTTAAATGTATTTAAAGTGAAGACTGATTTGGCAAAAGAAAATTAAAAAGGAGGAATTAAATACTTCATACTTCTGGTGCACACCAAATGAAAGATTGCCTTCTTAATGCCGTAAAATACATTAAGGTAGCACCAGTAAGACAACGTAGTGGCATGAGTGTCTGCCTGGTAAGTGCAAAGTCCTGAAAAAAAAAAAAAAAATAAATAAAAAATATATATATAATATATATATATATATATGTTACTAATATATTACATATATTACTATGCATATTACTAATATATTACTATATATGGATAGTAATTTAATCCTTTTAAATGGAGAGAACATCTTTTGAAAAGCAACATAATATGTATTTTAAAAGTATATAGCTAGAAAATACACACTTTACTCCAGGAAAGTTATAAAAACCACACTGTGTATGCTAAGCCAGAGGTGAACTTACAGTATGCGCCAAAGTTGCTCTCAGCATTACTAGAGTCTTGCCAGAAAAACATCATTAAGGAACTGAAGTGTGGAACTCTCAGATCAGTTACTCTAGTTAATGTGTCATTTATAGGTTATGTAAACACCTCATTAAAATTGTAAAGAATTAAACAAATGATATATTTCATAATACATATTATGGGCTATCATAATTTAACTCATTTCATGCATCAGACCTAGGTTCTTAATTATGCAATTACTTTAATACATATTTAAGTCGCCATAGACACATTCTGGGGGGCTCTTTACACAAAAGAAGAAACACTGGCACAAGTCTTTAACTTTTTTAGGGGAAGGAGGTGATCACACCTCGCTAAAATTCAGATGAGAGTCTCACAGCTCTTGCTACAAAGTGTAGCAAATCTGTTAAGTGTGTTACCACACATCCACAGAAATGCAGAATTGCAGCTGTGATTTCAGATAGATCCAAGAGCTTCTGGTTACTGATGTCAGCGTTAAGGACCCAAAGGCAACAGTATTACATTAACAATGCTGCCTACTTTATAAAACTTGTTAAAGAGCCTTTCTATGGCTTAGATTTTCAATGTCCTTTAAAGGCCAGTGTGCTTAAAGACTTGGGTCACAGCTGTGGTGCTGTGGGAAGGCAGAGGAACCTTTAGGGATTGGCACCTAGGGGCAGGAAGGTAGGTCACTAGGAGCAGGGCCTCCTGGGGATGCTGGGACCTCAGCCTTGTCTTCTCTTCTTTGCCCTAAGATCAGCATTTCCTCTTTGCCCACTTCTTGCATGGAGTATTGCATTACCACAGACCAAAAATCAATGGAGCAGCTGACCACAGGCTCAAATTAGGAGCCAGAATAAATCGTTCCTCTTCCTACACTGACTATTTTAGAAATTTTATCAGGGTAGCAGGAAACATGCTAATAGTCCTTTGACACAGGAATGAAACTAATATTATAAATGGTAACATATAAATATGAAAGTGATTAGAAACTATGTACAAAAAACTATGTATGCTTCCACATTTAGACAATAGAAAACAATGCATTTTATTAAAAACAAATAAATTCTTTAATGGATTCTTTAATTCTAATAATGTTGTTACTACGTACACAAAGCTAGAATACTTTGAAATATTTTATCCTAAAATGAAATGTATACTGATTGATTCTGGTTCTCAAATTTAGGACTAAATTGTATAAATTGCTATCTGATCACATATTGAAATATTTTGGAAATATTGTATAAATTAATAACTTTCACATGTCACTAATAGAAAGTTTAAATGCATATGTGGCTGTGATATAATGCTATTGAAAAATGCTGGTCTAGGCAGTGTAAATCAGTGGTTACTCGTGGCACTGGTGCACGACACTGGCAAGAGTATGGGGGGAAGGAGTGGGGACAAGATGTTTATCAGATACATGGGTACAACAGGGTTGGAGGAAAAACGTTGTTTGTACATCGAACACTAAAATAACTAGAGATGAGCATGGGGAAATAGCTCAGTAGAATAAGTGCTTACCTGGCAAGCACAAGGGCCTGAGTTCAATCCCCAGTCCCACATAAGAAGGAAGGAAAGAGAGAGAGAGAGAAAGTTGATAAAATTAATTTTTGCTAAAGGTACAGTAGAAAGGATTTTAATGTCTCTAAATAAATTATATATGTCTGAAATAATAGATATGCTAGTTACTCTATTGCAATTGTTGTATACCTGCATTAAAATGTATCCTGAACTCAGTAAATATGTTTAATTGCAGTTTCATATAAAACCACATTTTAAAATTTTTATATTATTCAGTAGATATCTAATTCTAAAGTACGATTTGATAATCTGAGGCTTAGAATTAATCGCTTGCCATGTTGATAATTTATTTTTTATCATTGAACAGGTCCTGCTGTCATCTCCTCCTGCTCCACTGCAGTCACCGATGCTTCCCTTCCACCTGCTTAGCTCTCTGTCACCTTCACGCCACACACCACTCTGCCCCAGCAGTGTTTCCCAGTCTCCCTCACTTGGAGGCCAGCACCTAAAAGCAGCCAGGTCCCCACCCACAAGGCCACTTTTCACTATGGCCATGGAGCTGCTGAACATTGTTGAATTCCATGTTGTTAACTTTCCTTCTTTCTTTTTAAGTATGAAATTATTTCTATGCAAAAGATGACCTAAAAAAGCTGGTAACTCTGGTGATCGTCTATACCCCCTCCTCTGAAGCAGCTCATCCTAAGTACTAAAGAAGGCATTCAAGTACAAAAGAAGGCAAATTAAAGAAGAGAATGAAATCCAAAGACGGTGAGATGTGGACTATAACTGCATTTCATAAAGTGAAAAATAAAAAGTGAAAGTAAAAATTCATGAAGGTTTTCACTTTTTAAAAGAGCTTCCATTATTGTCTAGGGAAGTTTTCATTAGAAGCTGCTGAGAATACAGAGACAGTAGATTCTCTCTGCACGCGTCCCGAGAAGTTGGTTGCAATCTCCAATTCTAATAGCATGTTGATCCATTAAAAACAAAAGAAAAATGTTTCAAGTTCAGTATTTTCACAGGCAAGGTTAATTTCTTAAAATTTTCTGTGAACAATTGAGATAGATGTCCACAGACGAAGAACTCAGGTTCCTGAGAAATGAACTAAAAGAATATTAAAGAAACTTCAAAGCAGGAAAATAGAATTTTAGTGTAAAACCCAGAAATACCTAAACTAGTGTTTCAAGCACTACTGAATACTGATGCTACTGAGTAGGTGGAATATTTTTCACAGTGTTTTATTAGGTGCATCCTAAAATTGATCCACTTATGGAGGTTGAATGTATATATTTATCAATGAAGTAGATTAATCACAAACTGATCTTTTTGATAATGACTTTTCACCTACTTGATTTACATTTCAAAGAGGGTAGATCTGATTTTTCAATCTTGGTCAAACAAATGCTTGCACATAGCTGAGCAGAGCTCACCATCTCCCTGCATCTTCAGCCTCTGCTCTTGCTGGAAAAATCTATACATCATATAATATTCTCAGTGTAATTCACCTTCCAGCTTAACCTTGACTTCAGTTCATCATTATCAAAAGATGAGCAGCAGCGGTAATTTGGTTTGTTTCTGCTCATGTGGCAGTGTGATCAATACTGCTGCAGTGTTCCACACATCTCTGATTTCCATTATTTCCACTTTAAAGCATATCCAAGACTCTGCAGAGTCTATGTATGTCCTAAGTATTTATCAAGAAATATATACTCATACAAAAGGAATTTCAATAAAACCAACCTCAAAGGTGTAGATACTTACATGACAGAGAAAAACAAAAGTGTAAGATAAATTATTTTCAATTATAGGAATCTATAAATGTGATTTTTTTGTATCAATCACAACAAATTCCTACATGTACATATTTCAAATTTCAAGAAAAGCTAACAGTACTGCACAATTAGTTATTATATTCATTAATTTTATATTCTAATTTCATATATTTTTCTATATATAAATATAACTCAAGGGCTGGCCAGATAGCTCAGCAGACTAAAGCACTTGCTTAGGCTAGTGCAGGGACTGGGGTTCAATCCCTGGACATGCCATGCTAATCCTGCCCCCAGCGTGCTCTGAGACAGTGATTGAGACTGGGCATGGAGGCATATGTCTATAATCCCAGCACTTGGAAAGATGAAAACAGAAAGATCAGTACAAGTCCTATCTGTGTAGTGAGACCCTGTCCTATATATATGTTTATATTATATGCAAATTAAGTCTAAACTGGCCACACTGAAATGATTTGTGGGAAAACTTTCTGTAGCCACACTCAATAAACATTATGCTTATTTATGATATCTGGACATACTAAATAATCATTAAAATGAATGCATAAGTGATGAATAACCATCAAAGTTTATAATTTTTCTTCAAACCAACTTTATTAAAATCTAGCAACCAATTCAATTACAGTGTAGATGTTCACGTGTCGCTTTCCCTTCAGACTGTGAGGTGCAGAGATTTCCTAAGACATCGTCTTAAATGCTGATCAATGACTGTAAAGGGGGTGGAGCCCGCCAGAGCGGAAGCCCTATCAAGTTAATCGTATAGCCCATGTTCTCTGCAGCGATGATTAGCTAAACAGCAAATCAGCTCCAGGTATTTTATTTCATGTTTTTAATGTAGTGTTCTGAATGGCAAATAAATTTAACATACAACAATTTTGGGAAATATTGAAACACTAGCGAGTCACAAAAATCAATAGTTTAATATCAATATAAAAGTATGTGTAATCTCAACTGAATTGTGATGGGAAGAATTTGGGTTATGGACATAATACAAATATACAGAATAGGAAAATTTAAATTAGAAGTAAGTACAGAGGGCCATCGAGATGGCTCAACTGCTTAAGAGCCTCCATAGGCAAGCACAAGGACCTGGGTTTGATCCAAGGTACCACATGCAATACTGGCTTTGCCCTGGGGGCTTGAGTCAGCTACCAAGACCAGGCATGATAGCATAAGCCTGCGATCTCAGCATTGGGAAGGCTGAGACCGAAGGATCACTATGAGTCTGAGCTGAGTAGTAAGACTTTGTACTAAATACATAGAATTCTTTGAAAAAAGAATTTAATACATTGACAGTCATTTAGTAAGTTATTTGTCCAATAATGAGTATGGTTTACTGAGTTATTCACAATCCCATCCATGTCAGTATGGTATTACAACATTAAAAAAAATCTTAAAATATTTAGAATAAATTTACTTTTGGAGAGTTTCTGTGTCTGTAATTCATAAAGTTGAACTTCCTTCTACAACACAGTGATGAAATGTGTAACATTTATACACAAGCTATTTTCTTTCAGATACTTATAATCTAATCAAACAGGTTATTTCTCAAAGTTTTTTGGATTTTCTACACTAGTGAATAAATATAGTATGGTTATTTAGTCTAACCTGACTACAAAGATTTCCTTAGTGTTTATTCATTCAAGGAAAATATTCTTAGGACCTTTGCTTTAGAAGATTAAAATGAACAATAGGAAAATTTATCGCATATTTGGAAGTCATAGCTTAATACCAGATAATTTTACCCTTCATTAACATTTCACAAACTCTCTAATGAGCATTGCCAGTAGATTACTCAAATAACAAAGATACAGGGTTTCATAAGATGTTCAATAATGGCACAAACTATTTTTCTGCATAAGAAACAACATTCATAGGGGAATAATGTAATTTGAATTAATGGCTATATTTCTGGTTTTTCACCTGCCTTAGTAAAAATAAAAAGGAATATATGGTAGAACAGACTTCCACTTCTTTACTTTTATTTATTCCTCAGCAGATAAAAAGGGGAGATCAGCATGACATGTTTTTAAAAAGTTGTTTTCACTCCTTAATGGACATTAAGAAAGAGGAAGGACCTGGGAGAATCTGCTTTTCTAACTTCTTTGTATTGTGCAACAAATACAATTCTGGCAGCGCACATCATGCTTGCCTTTTACAATTTTCTTTAGGATCACTATATTTTTCTAGCTCCTGTCATTTCATACTGAATATTATGTCCTTTTCTTTAAAAAATAAAAATCATTCACAGAAACCAATGCTTATTCAGACAAAATAGCTTAACAGGTTAATAAACTAACATCTATAGTCAAGCATAAAAATAGTGAAAATGACTACAGTCATGGAGAGATGTTGATCTGGAGGAAGGTAGTTGGTGATTCTACGCCCCAAACATGGGTGCAAGGTGATTCCATACCCCACACAGTGGAGTGGGTGCAGGCATACACAGCCTTTTGGCCTAGGCCTGGGCTAAGTATGTGTCCCACACATATAACTACTAACTTCAGAAGTAGACCTATAGCCCAGATGGCTTGTTCACATCATACCAAGAATGTATTCTAAAAGGCATTTCTTAACTGAAAATAGTAATGAAAACCTATTAGGACCATGTAATCTACCAGGTCATATTCAGTGAAATGGGAAATGTTAGCTGCAAAGCTATAGTATTTTCATCCTTATAGACTGCAAAACAGACCAGGGGAACTCAAGAAACTTAAATAAAATAACACCATTTGTAAGTGTTAAGAACAACTGGAAATGCCATGGCTAACCTTGACTGTCAAACTGATTTACTAGGCAATTGGTAAAGCCCACTCTGGAGGGTGTTTGGATGGAGGTGGGAGCATGTCCATGGGTGCTCTCCTTGGTTGCTGGTCCCTTCATCTTAGGCTATGTCACTGTCACTTTGCTTCCTGTCTTAAAGTAAGCAACTTTTCTCTGCCACCCCTTTCCACCATGACGTCTCTCACTTTGAGGCAGATAACCATGGACTGAAATTTCTGAAACCATTATCTAAAGTAAACATTTTCTCCTTTAAATTGTGTTTGGCAAGTATTTGGTCGCAGCAACAAAGCCTGAAAAATGTCCAAAGAGATCGTCTATCGTTCCCGTACATCAATGATCACCAGAAGCTAAAACTTTACCAGTGAAATGATATCGGCCAGAAACTTATTTCACCAAGAAACCAGGCCTGGCACATGAGTGAGAAAAACCTGGGCCCGCCAGAAACTCATTTGACCCAACAACTAGGCCGGGCACATGAGTGAGACTGCCCTGGGCCCACTAGAAGCTCATTAAACAAAGCAACCAGGTCTGGCATGTGAGAGACCACCCCGGGCCTGCTGGAAACTCATTCAACCCAGCGACCAGGCCTAATGTGTGCTATAGACCACCCTGGGCCTGCCTGAAACTCATCCAACCCAGCACCAGGCCAGCCTGTGAGTGAGACTACCCAGGACCCACTGGAAACTCATGCAACCAGGTAACAAAGCCCAGCACGTGAGTGGAACTTCCATCAGACAGGCCCAGTGTGGAAAACTCTCTGCAGAGAGACTAGAGACAAGACCCATCCAGCTGATCCAGGAGCAGAACATCTTGCTACAGTGGCACAGCAGGTTCACCTCCAATGGCTGCAGCAGGAAGAAGTGGAGTTCAGCACCCAGACCCAAGCAACACCCACCTGGACAAGTTTGAACTTGGTAAATCCAGATCTGGTGCTAAGGTAAGAACTCTACCAAAGCTCAACACCAAAGCTCAGAAGGCAGGGCTATACCCAGACAAATAATAATCAAGCTCTCAGAAATTCAGCATAGGAACAGTATACTAAAAGCCACTAGAGAAAAGAAATGGATCACATTTAAAGGAAGAAAAAATAAAGGAAAACCCATTAGAATAACAGCAGATATCTCTTTACAAACCATCAAGTCAAGAAGAGCATGGAGCAAAGTACTTCAAGTCTTGCAAAAAAGGGGCTGAGGAGACAACTCCGTGGCGAAAGTGCCTGCCTGGCAAGTGCAAAGTCATGAGTCTGAACCACAGTCCCACAAAAAAAAAAAGTCTTTCAAGAAAACAAGCTCCAGCCCAGGTTGAGATACACTGCAAAACTCTCTTTGAAGTTCAATGGAGAAACGAAATACTTCCAGCACAAAGAGCAACTAAAGAATTTCATGGTAACAAAGCCAACCCTGAACAGACTACTGAAGGATATTCTAGAGAGGGATCAAAATGACCACAACTCCATGAAGGAGAATGGAGAGAATCCACCAAATAGGACAGACAAGCACAGGAGAAAAACACGTATACAAAAACAGTCTATTTTGTATACAGCAGAAGAATATTTCCATCAACATTTTCTACAAATGGACTTCTTCACTCTATGGTTGATGATTCTGTCTGGGTCTACACAGTGGATATCAAAGAAATAGCAGGAGCTCAGTCTCACAGGTGACACCTGACCACCAGTAAGCATCATGGACACTGTCCACATCCATGACATACTTTGTGCGCTATCCTATCCCCAAACTGTTAGAGAAGTTCTGCTCATATATTTACCAGTCCAGTATTTATGTTATGTTTTATTCTTAGTAATTCTTTACTACCATGGAAACTTTTTCTTAGTTGATGTCTTTGTATGTATTGACCTATTCAAATACCATGTGAGTACTCTGAATTGATTACAGATTCTAACCTATGATGCACAACATTCTGGCCTCTAATTTGAATTCACGGTTTGATTTCAGTTTTGGAATGTTGTTTTGACATATTTAATTTAATATTAATTAATATTTAATTAATTCCCTGAATATTATTTGATTATACTTTTTGTTTTATGATTGAAAAAAACATGGTTGAGTACCTCTCATGTTGTTGTTCTAGGTGTGTACCATTTCTAATGTCTTATCAAGTATGATTATACTCTCCTTAAAATAAATTTAAAAATAAAATTTAAAAATAAACAAATAATATCTAAGAAGCTTTAGAAAGGCAAGTTCAAGAGTGACAGTTCTCTATGTGACCGAATTATTCTTTCTAAATACTTCCAACATCTCCAGTTCAAGACTCAGCCAAAGAGAGCGACTTGGCTTTTGCTTGAGCAGGAGCACTCTTTCTCATTCAGATGAGTGCATTAAATTTTGGCATCGTCTACACTTATTCTTAAAGATTCAGTGGACAGCAGTCAAAAATCCAAACAGTAAATTTCCCAGAAATGAAAAAGAGAAATATGTGCAGCAATATATTTTAGCAGGAAGATGAAGAAAAGGCAAGAGATTCCTTTAGGAGGAAGGATAGCAAACGAATGAAAATGTCAGTATGGACCCTTTGTCTGCTCTTTTAAAAGATCTACTAAGAAAAGCATATTAAGAACTTACAGGGGCTGGGGAGATAGCTCCGAGGCACAAGTGCCTGCTGGGCAAGTGCAAGGTCGTGAGTTCGAACCCTGGTCCCAAAAAAAAAAAAAAGAACTTACAGTAATGACCATTATACATGTTAAACTTTGTAAGGTGCTTGCTACGTACCAGGTATTGCTCTGAGAGACTTAAGCAAATTCATTCAAATCTTCCCAGCTCTAGAGTTAAGTACTGACATTGATGCATTTCTCTGAGGAGCAACATCACGTAGCCCACAAATGGGTGAAAGGGACTGAAATCCCAGCAGCCCGAGTCCCATGCATGTGCTGCAAATTCCACAGCATGACCACAAATCAGCCACTCTGTCATGGGTTATGTTTTCTGGACATTCCTCCTGAAATCCACTGTAAACTATCAGAGGAAAACAATCTTTTTAGAGTTTAGGAAACTCAAGTTTCTATGTGTTAATAAAAGCTACTCATGATGACTATTTGCATTGTTTGCTGTGTAGGATCACCAAAACCAATAACTACATGTATGTAAATGAAGCAGAAGGGGCATACTGCAATAGGAAAGGAATACAGGACAGAGCAATACAAAAGGGAAATTAGAAATATTAATATTATTTATCCTTGAATTTCAAGAGATCCTCTTCAAATAATTGTAAAGATACTTTTTGTACAATTTCAAATTTACTCTTTCAAATATTTAAAGCCAAACAAACAAAATCAAGCATTATGTGCTGGAGAGATAGCTCAGCAGTCTATGAGCCTACCTGGCAAGATCAGGGCCCACGTTTGATCCCCAGTACAACCTGCTGTGCCCTTGTATCAAATAAATAAAAAGATTTCTCAAGATAGCTCAGTGGTCTAAGGCACCTGCTTAGTCAAGCTTAGCAAAAGTGTGGTTCAATCCCGGGCACCACATGCCACACCAGCCCCATCCCCAAGGTGGACTAAGCCATCCACAGAACAACAGCAAAAACTCAAGCATTACATAAAACTATAGCGTTAACCCTAATGACACATCCTTTTTAATTGAATTAAACGTTTTAATAAATGCTTAGATTGAATCCAAGTGAATTTTAAAGAGCAGCCCATGGGTAGAATACTGCTTCCATACTTTGAGCAACAACTTTTACCCAATCTTTGAAGTCTTCAGAAAATTAAAGAGATAGTGGGTCCAATGTATAGCTGATGCTGAGGGAAATCAAAGAAAACAAAATTCCTAAGACAAAATTTAGAACTCTTATTACACAAAGCTGCCCTCAGAAAAGCAGAATGAACCATTCACACTTTTTCCAAAAGGCTTTAATTACTCCAACTTCATTATGCTCCCATTTTTCTGTCTCAGCTCACAGCTATGAATCTTGCTACTGATCCTGGCTCAGTATTTTCACTGGAGATCATTGCTCGTCTGGTTGCACCTGCTTCCTGATTGCCCGCACCCATTTTCAAGCTGAAATCAATGAAACCTATTAGCGAGTTCTCCACTCTGCGCTTTAATTTTGGGTAGCAATGTATTATTAATGCAATCATCCAGACAAGCCTGGTTTGACACCAAAAGTAAAATTGAAAGGCTCACGATGGAGAACTTTAATAAGAACACTTATTGAATTGTATTGGAATTTAAATAATTGAATACATGTTTGCTATAAATTTTAAATTGGAATAACTCATACCCGAGTAGAAGAGCATCAGTGGACAGCAGGGTCTTTATACTTTTGAAAGACAAAGCATGATCCTCCTCCTATATCACTGCCTTCCTGAAATATAACCAGGAATTTCTGTCTGCATCTAAAGATGATTGCTCATTTTATAAAAAAAAAAGGAATGTCTTATGGTATGCTGAGGTTTTTTTATATGTATGAAAAAGCCCTTCTTCAAATAAGACAAATATTGTATAGTATCTCTAATTTGTCTATCTTGAATAAGTTGGATAACTAGGTTCTGGGTAACTAATTTTATTTGGCAAAACGTAAAGATCATCAAGATAAAAATCAATAAAATTATTGATGAACTCAAGCACTCACAAAAACAGAAAAATTTCAATCTAGAAAAATTAAAAATTAAAAGATGATATTGCTTTGTTTCTTATTGAATTTGTCTACTAAGAAACTTTTACTATTTGAAGAGTGAAGTTTCTTTACTACCTTCCTAACAAATAATGAATATGAGAACACGATCTTAATGTTCAACATACACAAGGTTGTTTATGAAAATTCACTGTCTCTATGCTATGTGCTAATACTCTAAAACAGTCACTCAGTAAACATCAAAGTGTAGCAATGAAGGAGCATTAAGACAATGATCACCATATACATAAGTAACCACCTACTTCCCATTGTCCTGTCATAAAGAAAGTAAGGGAAGAAACTAAAAATATATACATAAACCAGGAGGCACAAGAGCATTGCAGCTTCTCCAAATGTTCAGGCAGAATGTAGAGCAACTTTAAGGAATCCTGAAACTTGAGAAGCCTGCCTGCTTTATAATTAAATTAGAAATCTGAGGCCTGGGATTAGTGACGACGGCAGCCATCTCTTCCACATACATAAAGCACCTCTAATAGAAGTGCGCAATTCTCAACTCACAAAATTGTAGCACTGTGTCCAAACCAGGCTCCTGCTTCTGTTCTTTTATTATTTACTTGAAAATCTTCCCAAATTTCCTGTCCTATATAAACCATCAGCTGCAGAGAATACTTAAGGAACATCAACTAGGAAAAAATACTTGTAAAGTTCTAAACATAGTTCATACAAAACATCATCATAAGAATCCAAACTAGGTCAGATGCAGTTAGAGGATGAAAGAAATATATAGTAGCCCCTCGCCTGCAGCAGATAGGTTCCAACATCCCTGGTCGGTGCCTAAAACTGTGGATAGTACCAGATCCTACACCTCCTCTTTTTTCCACATACGTACATACATACATACATACATACGTACATGATAGAGACGGATGGATGAAGAAACATACAGACAGACAAGAATTTAATTTATAAGTTAGAAAAATATAGGAACCATAGAAAATAATAATAAGGTAATTATTACATTGCAACATTCTCCTATAAGACAATATCACCTAAACATAGTCTCTCTCTCTCTCTCTCTCTCTCTCTCTCTCTCTCTCTCTCTCTCTTTCTGAACATCTAGTGACTCTTTATCCTTAACTTAAAGGAAGCACTCTCTTTTCCATTTATCATATTGAAATAGCAAGAATATCCTTGCAATTTGGATACTCAAGAAAAAAAGAAGGGCTACTTGAACACACAAGCACTGTGATGCTGTTAACAGGTGGTCTGATAGCCAAGACAGTTGCTAAGTGACTAGCATGAAAGTAGTCTATACCACATAAATATGCTGCACAGAAGAGTGATTCTTGTCCCAAACACAATGTTGTACAACAATGCAGATGGTTATTTATAAGGTAGGAGTTGGTTATTTCTTAAGTTCTCCATTTCCTATTTTCAAATCACTGTTATTAGCAGGAAATCCAAAGCACAGAAATAAGATAGCAGATAAGGTTCACTACTGTTCTTGAAAGAAAATTATGAAGTCATATTGGCTAAGATTTGTGACTGCTTCAAGATATACATGAGCAAGAAGAAAAAATCAGTGTGAGTGGAGGGCAATAGTTTGGATTTTAAAAAATGGAGAATGTGTGCCTCCACTGATATCAAGAAATTGGGAGATGGAATGAATTGATTAAGGAAGAGATGGGCTCTGTCCAAGACCTGCTGAGTCCCAGTGGAGATACTCACAGGAGTCTGAAATTGTACTCAGCGGTGCACGCTAAAGAGGCATTGTCCACTAATAGCATCTTAGAGTCCTGTCAAACAGAAATGTTGTGCACTTCATATAAGAAAGTTTATATTTTAACATTGTGACATGTTAAAAAGAAAAAAAGAATAAATGGAGCAATTTTCAATTCATCCAATACATGCAAACTGTTTTTGAGCACATGACACCAGTCACATTTCAAATACCAAATAACCATATGGAACCGCCATATTGTACACTGCAGAGCAGGGCAGCCACAGACTTGTGAATGGCTGTGTTAGGCAGAAGGTAACAGAAGGAGGGAAGATTTCAAGTAGCAATCTGGAAAATGCCTATAGAAATGATGGGGAAGAGCTTGCAAATGAGACAAGCAGGAACTTTTGAACAACAGCACCAATAAATGAATCACAGAAACTTGCAGAAATAGCACAAAGAATCTTTCATGAAAAGTGGGCTAACCAATGTCATCTGTGAGAAAATCCACTTAAGCAAAATGTAAAATGTCTGTAAATACTATTAATTTTGACCCTGGCAATAAACATTTCCCTAGTTCATAACAATAGAAGTTGGGGCTGATTCAATTTGGGGAGATCTAAAAATCATCCAAACTTGATGACCTTGATAAAAGAACAAAATTATGACTATAGAACTATCTAGGCCCTTCTGAAGTCCCAGGAAAGCTTCTGTGTAAGTGGAGGACTGTAAAGTTTAAAATTCAGTAACTGCAAATGCTGACTGCAAATTGGTACATGAAGCTTTTCCACATACATTTCAAAGGAAAAAGAAATGTCATGGCAATTCCCAGTGCATTCAGGGTTAAGATGAAGGTTCAGAAGCTAGGTTACCCCAAATTCAACATAAGGTAAATAAAGGCAAAGCTTTGGGATAGCCACACGGACTGAAATGAGCTGCAGAGGGAATGTAAAGTCACTGCGATGTAGGTCATGTTACATCTGCACACTGGACCCTCCGTTGGGTGCTGTAAACAGAAAAGAACCCTAAGAATCGCCACATAAACTTCTCTTTCCAAGTAGTTGCAAACAAAAATTATCTTCAAGCCATTTGTTTAATGAAACGCTAAAGCACAGATACCTAAGATTTTGTGGCTCTTCTTAAGCACTTCCGGTCCATTTAACGTTATCCTTTTTCAGAAGTTTTAAATATAAAAATTTTAAAAATCATTCCATACTCCTCACACAGAAAATACAGGCTAACACCATGTAACTCATATACATACTTAATCCCAGAATGAAGCTGCATATTATAATTCTATATAAGTGAGAAATCCAGGCTAACAGAGGCAGCTATGAATTTCTGAGTAATGCTTTTAGGGACTTACATGATATAATGAATGAAAGAAGAAAGATGAACATTCTTTGCAGTATGAAAATACAGCTTTAATTTAGACCAGTCCTCCACCATATGGGATAACCTAGTTGTTCAGAGAAAAATCTTATTGCCATGACAACTGAGATCAAACTTCCTATAGCATCTTTATGAGAGAGAAAGAGAGACAGAGAGAGAGAGAGAGAGAGAGAGAGAGAGAGAGAGAGTGTGATGCATTCTTTTCTCTGGCCCATTTATTTCACTTTCCAAAAATAGTTAAATCTACACTTCATCATAAACTATTCATATATCAAAATAATAAGAATTACCAGACTGTCCTTGATGAACTCACACACAGGAATCAAAATGGTTATGGGCTACTGAGAAATTCTAGCAAACAATCCTAATGGGTAGTCAAAGCCCCACTGTTGCAGAGCACTAAAGAATATATACCGTGACTTGTTATGACTTTTTATGACTTGACCAGTTCAGAACTCAACCAGGAAGAGGCAAGAAACATTTTTTATACTCTGTAAATGGTTGTTCAGATATATGAAAGACTTGCCCTGGCTTTAAATAAAGAAAACCTAAGATTTTTTGGATGTTATAGCTACTAATGATCCATGGAAACACAAGTAGTAGCCAAGAGCAACAGAATAAAGAGCCCACTGGCTCATTTGTCCATCTCCCAGATACCACACAGTGAATTCCAATGAGCAGGCTAGGTAGGTGTTTACAGGAAAGCCTTTTACACATGACTTCTTTGCTCCAATAATGCAAAACGATACTGGTGAATTGTAGAAGTATTCTTCATCCACAAAAATGGGTAACTCCCTTATTGGGGGATGGGGATTAATGACTGTACCACTATTTTTTTCTGTCTTTTATAAGCAATTTCTAGTCTGTCAATTTTTCTCTCTCATTCTCCCTCTTAAAACATTTGGGCAGTTGATCTTCAGAATGTTTCAGCTCATTAGCGCAGAATTTTAGGAACTCCAAGAGAATATTTAACTGGGCTAGGATCCTTAACTGACTCATATAATTTTTAATTTGACATTTGGTGAATAGCAAAATTATTGTTGCCACTCCCATTGTGACAAGCAATACCTATGTAAGTTTAGTCAAGAAAAATATATCAGAATCAATACACTGGGTAAATTATAGGATTCAGTCATCAGAGAAGACCCAAGATGAAAGCAAAATAAATTATATCATTTTCAAAATGAAATTAAAAATAAGGTTTCAATAACAGTAGAAGCAACACAAGAGAATAGCCACAAATAAACAGTGTTACTCTTATCCAAATGCCAAACACATCTGAGAACATTCATCACAACACAATAACAAGAAAGAAAAGGGGAGAAGACCTTTTTCTAATGAACTGAGTAGGAACAGCAAAGGAAAGCCCTCCCCACAGGTCTGCTTCACATTAGCCTGAGGCCAGCTGGTGCAGGGGTATTATAATAGTGCAATCTCTGGAAGCCTGCTTTTGTCATCTTCCCAAAGGGAAGGAACTGCTCCTTTAAGGGATGCTATTTCTGAACAAATCGGGATGGATGCTGTGTGGATCTCCTCATACTCCACTTATCCAGTGCTGGTAGCACATAGGTGAGAAGAATCAGCATTGGTAAGAAATTCCATGGCTATCCAAGAACACAGAAAAAGGAGGAGGATTGGTCAAAATGATAAGGAGGCATAAAGGCTACATCGTTTTTAAAAATTTCATTATTTACTTACTTTTTAATACAAGCCGATGATATGAACATTATCTAGAAGAGTCTCTTGAAATCTGCTTCCAGCGAACTTTGGATAAACCTTTATATAATCTTAAGCCTCGATATCAGCTTGGACAATGATGTCACCTTAATCCTGGACTTTATCTTCAAAAGGGTTAGCTGTGTTAAATAAGTGGACATATATTAGGCTCCTTCCAAAGATTCCTTTACTGAAAAGTATTCATTGTACTAGAACAGAATAATATGTTGAAATGCTATTTCTATTCTTCTTAATTTTCATATTTTGAAAATTGAGACTTCCCTATTGAAGAAAAGTTTGAAAAGCCCTAGCCAGAAGGGGGAGGCAATATTTTCTAATGAGAAAGAAGACAGAGGTCTGGAACTGGGATGCCAGGGCCCATCTGGAGAAGTGCCTTACAAAACACGAAGGAAAAAGTGGTCTAGCTACCCCGGCTTCTGGCTTATCAATTTGGCTTAAGATTCTTCAATACCTATTTTATCCCAGTGTTAAGAAAGGTAGACTCCAAAGGAACTATTTGATTAGAAATGTTGATAATTTTTGGTAGTGACTGCCACATACTGAATGCCAAGGATACAAGTGCCCATGTCGTTGTCAGTTACAGAATACAAAGAAATGCATTATTTTCAGAATACTAAAATTTATGCACTATGTCTCAGACTAGGTATGTGGAGTGGTATTTTTCTGAGACTATCGAACTCAAACACTTGCCATATTAAATCCTTTCTCCATCTCAGGTTCACCAAGGATTATTGCTCTGAATGATTCTGTGGATCAGCGAAAGCTACACTCACTTCACATTAGCACTTAAATAGGTTTGCGACTCTAGGTCACTCCTGCTTCTATCTGACAGAAACCTGGTCAATGTCTCCATACAGAAAGCTAAAGAATTTGCATTGGTCTACATTACCTTACCACGGTAATGATGTAAACTCTTCCTGAGCTGTTAAACTGAACCATATTTGACAGGTCTAAGGATCGAATAGAAGCTTTGAGCCAGTGTAACACCATTTCTCCATGCACCAATATGGAAAGGAATGCCTCATTATAAAAAATAATTGATATACATAAGCAGAAAAATTTTTGCCAACAGAAAACAGAATACAGGAAACATTTGTTTCATAATATGCCACAAACAATAACAATTACCATTTGTACAATCTGTAAAAGACTAAGAATATGGAACAGAATCTGTTCAGAGAAAAGAGCTACCTTAAGAGATTTTGTCACTCAATAAAACTCAGAATGCAGTTCCAAAGCTATCATAGCAGATCACACTGCCAAGCATCGAGTATTCTTAATTATTCATGTGAAATCAAAACTCAAGAACTATGTCATGTTCCAGAGAAGAATGCCTCAGTACCTAAAATACAGACTATCTGCAAACACTTTTAATCCTAGTTTACCAGTTACCAGCATGACAAAATTTTCCAAGTAGTGGAACATTTCTGAACTCATTATCTTTGTTTCTCATATGACATAATTATAGTACCCAAATTTAAACAACATTGTGAGGTTGGCTATAAAAAATATAGGTACAAAGCTCTCAAAATGTCTTTTAAAATGTTACCGTCACTACTGGTGTTATTACTGATAAATAATTGCGAACAAGACCCTTCAATTGGCTATGTGGGGGGTATCAATGAAAGTATTAAAGAATTCTTTGTTAAATACTCTTTTGTTTGTTTGGTTGGCTGGTTGATTTTTGTCTTTTGGAGACAGGGTCTCACTATGCAACTCAGGCTGACCTTGAGCTCACTTTTGTAGCCCAGGCTGATCTTGAACTCACACCGATCCTCCTGCCTCAGCCTCCCAAGTGCTGGGATTACAGGCATGTGCCACCATGCCCAGCTAAACACTTTTTATCTATGTAAGTAATACAGCATCAAATAGGAAGAGGAAGTCCAGGCATGGTGGTGTGCACCTGTAATCCCAGCACTTGGGAGGCAGGAAACAGGAGGATCACTATGAGTCAGAGATGTGTAGTGAGACTGTGCACCAAAAAAAAAAAAAAGGGGGGGGGGCAGGTGGGGACACAAGCTCCTCCCAGGTCATTCATTCTATTAGTGAGAAGAAGAAAGTCTCATAATAAGACAACGGAAAGAATGACAGGCGATGCGCCAAAGCACCTGCATGATGAGTATAGCAGAAGTCTGCCTCAGCTCGGGATCAGGAAAGGAAAAACGCCTGAAAAGCAAGTATGTTCTCCAAGCCACAGAGAGACACCTGACTAGGGAAGATCTGGGTCAAAGGCTTCTGGGGAAAAATACTAAGTTCCTAAGCCCTGAGGCAGAACAGAGCCTCAGGGGCCTTTGGAAGATTTTTCTCTTCCAGAATTGTTATAACTGAAGAACATACACTAACAAGAAGAAATTGTTTTGTTAAAGTGCAGCATAAATATTCAGAGAGAAGCTTCTTGCTGCTCTAGGTAGAGCCAATGGCCTCAGTCAAAAACCTACATAAATTAGTTGAATCATTCCTTACTGCAGTGGCATATATGAAATAGGCCAATATGTTTATTCTTTCACCACTCAATATATCAATCTCAGGTGTCTGAGTTTTATGCTGGGTTTTTTTTTTTTTTTTTTTTTTTTTTTTTTTTTTTTTTTTTTTTTTTTTTTTTTTTTTTTTTTTTTTTTTTTTTTTTTTTTTTTTTTTTTTTTTTTTTTTTTTTTTTTCCTGATCATGGGTATGTGTTTGCTACACTTAACACCAGCAAATTGGAGAGGTAAGACTTGATCCAAGCAAGGAACCAGACAAAGACCATTAAGTTTTCCCCAAAGTTTATTATTTAAGGGTGGGTGTCAAGAATACTTCAGAGGTGAACAGCAGAAGCCAACCTTGTTAAATTATTTGTAGGCTAATTCTGTACCTGGTTATTGCCAGTGGGAGATTGGGGGAAGCAGATCTAGTAGAAATGGATTTTGCTCTGCCAACCTATTTTTAGTGTCTGTCCACACAGATTAGTCCTCATAGAACTGTGAACCTGGACACCAAAGATTCCATATCATCAAAGGGTGACAAGGAATGGCTGATAAACTCCAATGGTATTCTTTCCAGAGTGACAAGAAGTACAACTGTTGGGTGTCGCACTTCAAGAGACATCCAAGATTGCACCCTTCCAGGGTATGGAAAGAAAAATTTTGGATAACTACAATGTAGAAGCAACTAGGATTCCTGACATCTGAATTGCATAATACAGAAAGTTGCAAGAGGGAATCATATTACTGCTAAAAAAGAAGCAGGTATTATATATACTGGGAAGAAACTTTCTTTAGTATCAATGTCTTTCTTTTGTTCTTGTCTTGCAATTGCATGTAGGAAAGATATTTAAGGAAGCTTAGTCAGATTCGTTTTGCATAAATGAGGAACTGAAAAAATTGCACAATTACTCGTCCTTTGTTTTAAGGGTTAGTTAGGGTTGTGTTTTGCTCTGTTTTTGTTGTTGCTGCTTTCTGCTTTCCGAGTCTTCATACTCTGGCTACCCCAATGTGCAATCCTGACAGCCTATTTATTATTATTTTTAACAGACGGGTTGAACTTTTCATATGGGGTCAAACTGTCAATATTATCATCCCTTTTGACTTCTCTTACAATCTGCAATGTCAGTGTTAACATGGATTTGAAAGTCCAAGCACAACTTGGAAGGAAAAAATAGCACATGAGAAATTTAGTGCAAAAGATCAGGGCTAGTACTGAAACCTTGCTACTAAACAATAAACCATGTTAAGGTGCATATTCGGAATTCTTAATTCTTTCAAGTTAGTTGAAAGGGGAAAATGTAGATTCAGTAAATGATTATCAGATTTTTTATTAAATGGTGTTTTGTTTTAACTTCTTCCAACTGCATACAAAGATATGTGGCACCATGTAATTATAGAGAACTGGACAAAAACACTGATTTCATTACAGTTGCCACATGTTTGTATGCAAAGCCAGTTAAATTATCTCTTTCAGAATCCAGTTCCAGACACTGAAATAACTAGATAGTGTTACAAAGACAAGAGCACCATAAAACATAGAGCTTTTCAAATGTCAAGGATCATTTCCCCTTTTCTCTTACCCCTTCTATTTCTTAACAACTAGTAGAGAATTGAAGTGCACCAGAGTATGTAGCTGTGGGTTCTGAGTTCTTCCAAATACTAAATACATTCTTCATGACGAGGCCACTATCAGGTCTCTGATTTGGAATAAACAGCCACCCTCAAGTCAGTCAGGCAGAGCCACATCTGACAGCAATCATATCTGTAGTTAAGTAGACTCACAACTAAAAACTCCTTAGAGATGCCCAAATTCTCAGGAGTCCAGAAGCAAGAATGGTCCTCCCCTTTTCAAAGAAATAAAACAAAATAAAAACATATTTTCCATATGGGTGAAATGATGTTTTTTTAATTAAAATATACACATTCATATACCAATACAAATACTTTTATTTTACCTTAAGGGATTAAAACAAAGCTATAAAATAGCAATTTGATGTCAATTTATTTGCTTTCCTACGACTTACTTAAAGATAAGCATTTGTATACATATGTATGTAATATATTTAATAAAAGACGCTACATACAAAGCCTCCTTTAATCACTGCCACATTTGCATTAAGTCAGCACTGTTGATATTCTAATGTCTTTGTTGAAGAATCTGATAATCAGAGTGTCAGTAATTTTTCTTGGTTTCAACATCCATAAAAGTGAAGATAACATAGTAACGACAGCTTAGAATTGAGAGAAAATTGAAATAACAGTTACAAGTTTCAACAGTACATGACACATCACGATGTAAATGTTTGTTCTCATAATTAACAGTACTGTTGTTGTGGTATTCACTGCTCTGCATACTAAGCAGTCCAAAATATTTAATTTCTTTTTTAAAAAATCTTTTTATTTATTTTGTACAGGGTCTCACTAGGCAGCTAAGATTCATAGTGATTCTCCTGTCTCAGCCTCCCCAACCCTTGGACTGCAGGTATGTGCCACCACACCTGGTTTCAGGGCCAGCACGGCAAGGCTGGGGTTCTGGGGTAGCACAGTATGCAATACTGGTGATCAAACTCATCCTTGCACTTGCCATGCAGGTGCTTAGACAACTGCATCCTCTCCCCAGCCCTAAAATGTCCAATTTCTACCACCATTCACATTGCTTCTCTTTTGAAACAAGGATTCACAATAACAGCCTACCAAATAAGTATTTGCAGAACATTCTCATATAAGAAAATGATGGACCATAGTTAATCATGGTGGTGACATAAAAAGAAGGAGGTGGGGTTTTGAAATGTAGCTTAGTAGTAGAATGCTTGCCTAGCATGCAAAAGGCCCCAAGTTCCAATAGGGTTAAATAAAGACAGAAAAAAAAGGAGCTAACTTCTGAGTTGACCCAGACTCAGATTATTTAGAACTTGGTAGACCATGACCAGCTTTCTCTACTGCACTTGAAAGCAAATGGAAGTCTGGAGCTTAGGAAGCAGAGAGGCTAAGGATAATGTGCTCCCTATGGTTCAGTCACTCAGGGCTTTCTACTACCAAAATGTGTTCTATTTACTTAGTTTAAAAGTCAATAAAACCACAGAATTGCTGCTAAGAGCACATAAAACACAAAAATAAAACCTCTCAAAAACAAACAAACAACAATCATTTCTCTCTGAACACTTGAGCTCCAACCATGGTCCAAAAAGATCCTATTGACAATAGCATGCCATTAATTGATAGACTTTTTACTGATTAATAAATCCCTTTATAATTACTTCAGCCACACGTAAAGTTCTAGATCTGGTCACTAATTAAACCTGAGTCAAGACCTGCAACGATGGTTGAGAAAATTAAAACGCTTGAGTTTCAACAAAAAGCCTATTTTAAAAGGAGGTCTTGGACACTCATTCAGGGTCTCTCTTGTCTCCCAGGATCTATTCCTGTTCTCCTCGACCCATTCATATTCCCCATTTCTTTTCTCCTATGAAGCAGGTCGTAAGCTATGCACAAAAATCAACTCAACTCAGATGCCACTATGGCAAACAGCATAGAGGTTCTTAAAGAAATTAAAAATAGAATGACTACATGAAGACCTGAAATTGTAAACAGTTTTAATGACTCCTTGACTTTGAACTTGGTTTTGAAAGATATACCATACCATAAGCTCAGGCTAAATAAAACCAAATAAGTAAGGGTATATCAAGCTAAAAAGCTTCTACACAGTAAAAGAAACACACAACAAAATAAAGACATCCTATAGATTGAGTAAAAATAATTGAAAACCTTATATTTGATAAGAAATTAACATTCAAAATAAAAAGCTCTACCAGTTCAGTCATGGTGGGGAAAACCTAGTTCTAACAAATGGACAAATCATTTGAATATACATTTTTCTATGTCTTATACAAGGGGAAAGTTACATGAAAAGGTCCTCAACACTATCAATAGGGGAAATGTAATCGAAGAAAAGTAAAACCGCAGTGAGGTATTGTAGCAGTAGAAGACAGAGAGCAAAGAAGACCACACAACACAGAAGAATATGGAAAAACAAGGAAGCTTTTGTTGTAGGCCAACCTGGGACTGACACTCTGCCTTTGGGTCAGGACTCCAAAAGTGTTAGTAGTAGCCTGAACTTTCCTTTCAGGTTTCCACAGTAACAACATTACCTCATTCTCTTATTTTCAAGAAGTTTACAAGATAGTCACACAATTGCCACAAGGTTTTTATTTCCTAGACACTGTTGACTATTTGTCTGTCATGGGGCAGTGTCACTTAATGTTTTCTATATTCTGCGAGTTGTTCTAAATATTTGTTCCTATTTTATGACCCTTGTTTTCTCTAATTGGGTTTTTAGTTAGTTACATGGGACAGGAAAATGGAGTGAGTTTATCTATGGCAGAAGTGAACTTAAGGGACCCTCCGTTAAAATGGGGTCTCTTTTGCCCATCAGGGTCACTTCCTTTTTGCTATGATAGCTATTCTCAAAGTGACCAAAGTCAACATGACTGTTAACCCTTATGTGTCAACTTCATTAGGTTATGAAACACATAGCAGATCAGTAAAGCACATTACTGGGTGCACCATGGAGGTGTGACCTTGGACCTCTGGTCCCTTACCTATTCCTCTCTGCCAAGTCCCCTTGCTTCACTTCCCAGTTGCTATGAACTAAAAACCTTTGCTCTGCTATGCTCACCTGACTTGAGATCTCTGCCTGCTGATCAGGCAGATCTGCCTTAACTCCCCAACAGCATGCATTAAATTAAACCTTTTCTCCTTTAAATTGTGCGTGTGAAATACCGTGTCTCTAACAGACAACCTGACTAATACAGGTAACAAGGGGTGAGTGTGTGAAGAAAAGAGAATTTTTGTACACTATTGGTGCAAATGTAATTTGGCACAGCCATTATGGTAAACAGCATAGAGGTTCCTAAGGAAGTTTAAAACAGAGTATTACATACCAAATAATAGTAATCCTACTACTCAGAAGGATACAGTAATCCTTTTTTAGAGCAGAATATATTTAATGGGGGAATAAAAGCTTCTGTCCAAGAGAGGGACAGAAAGGTGGCCCAAGGAGGCGGTCCCTTCAGTAATCCTTTGGAGGGTATGCTGAAAAACCAATGAAATCAGAATCTCATAAAGACACGTGTATTCCCATGGCTGTCCCAGTATTTTCTACAATAGACAGGACATGAAAATCACCTAGGGTTTTAATTCAGTGGAATAACACTTGCCTGGAATATGTTAGATCCTGGTGCAATCACCAGTATCACAACAGGAAAAAAAAAATGAAAAAATAATGCGCAGGCACAGAAGCTCCTGCAACGTTCACTGACCCACAGGCAAATAAGAAACTGTGGCATGCATTTACGATAGAATCTTTTTCATTTGTTACTACATGGAGGAATCTGGAGGATATTATACTAAGTGACATAAAGAAACAGAATGAAAAGTACTGCATGCTCTCACCTGCTGAAGTGAAAATGAAAACAGATACAATATAAAATATTGGATACCAGAGACACGGGAGTGCAGTAGGAAATGGATAGAAGCAAATCAAAGGAAAGACATGTAGTTTGGGGGACAGATAATATGAAATGAAAGGACATAGAGAGAAATTATATTGGATGATGTAATCTTTAACAGATACCTAGTAGGTACATTTAAATTTTAGTATACAGGCTTATAGCTTTTTTTCTTTTCTTTTCTTTTCTTTTTTTTTGTCTTTTTGAGACAGGGTCTCACTATGCAGTTCAGGCTGGCCTTGAGCTCACTTTTATAGCCCAGGCTGGTCTTGAACTCGCACCGATCCTCCTGTCTCAGCCTCCCGAGTGCTGGGATTACAGGTGTGTGCCACCACGCCCGGCTATAGCTTTCTAAAATTGAGACAGATAAGCAACTTAGGTAAGCTCAGGGACTGGGGTTCAATCCTCAGCACCCCATGCCATGCTGGCCCCACCCCCAGCCGCACTGAGTCAGCCACCAAGACCAGGTGTGGTGATGCATTCACTAATCCCAGCACCGGGGAGGCTGAAAACAGGAGGATCACCACGAGCCCAAGCTGTGCAGTGAGACCCTGTACCAAATATGAGAAAGGAAGGAAGGAAGGAAGGAAGGAAGGAAGAAAGAAAGAAAGAAAGAAAGAAAGAAAGAAAGAAAGAAAGAAAGAAAGAAAGAAAGAAAGAAAGAAAGAAAGAAAAGAGCAAAAATCCCCAACCAGGGGGACAGCAGCAAAAAATCATATGACCCAAAAGTAGGACAGGATTAGTTTGTATAAACCAGATACAAGCCTCCTTCACAGAAATCTGAGAATCCAAGTGACATGTATGCTTTTTTTGATGATTTTCAAGAAAATTGCTTCATACAAATCGAAAGTAACCCAACCAATAACTATAGCTTTTTTAAGGAGAAGTCTAAAAATGAGCATAAAATTGAGGATATCTGAGCAAAGTTTTAGTTCCATTATGACTCAGTCTAGTGCCGCTACTTCTCAGGGCTCAAAAAGGAAATGTCCTACTTAAACTTTCAGTGTCCCACTTGCTTCCTATGTTCTTATACTTAGAGTGTGCAAGTTATTAAATATCCTGGGCTTAATGGAGTTGTAATGCAACTGACTATCTCAGAGGCTTGAAAAACAATAAGGAAGAGACTCATGAACATTTCTTTCATAGCTTGGGAACCCAAAACCTCTTTATCAAGTGGATTAAAAATATAAAGATAAGGAGTGACTAAAAATAATGTGAGAAACCAAGATGATTAATTTGATTAGTCTAGGAATTAAGAGCCTCTACTTGGTAGAATGGAGATAATGTTTGACCTATGGAACAAGAATCTGGAGAACTAAACTTTAAAAGTATATGATATGCATATATATATATATATATATATATATATATATATATATATATATATAGAAGGAGAGAGAGAGAGAGAGATGGCTTTAGGTTAACTCTAATTTAAAGTTAAATGTTGAGCTGTTGGAAATTATTAATGCCAAGAATAGAACTTGCCTGAGCATTCAATTAATCAAAGGGAAGTCCAATGAGAAGGCAGTAGATGTCATGAAGAAGTTTTTCTGCAGTTCATATAGCTTCTGAGATATAAAAGAGCATCAACAACCTCATGGTGCGTGTTTCAAGGTGGCCCCCTTGTCTCTGCAACCTTTCCACTGGTTTTCCACCTGTCAGACTCAATCTACCCATGGGCAGGATGTGGCCATAGGAGGCATTTTATAAAAATAAACATAATGAAAATAACAATATGAATGTTAATAAAACTCACAGAAATGCAGAGAGCACGTCATTTCATACTGAACATAAATGGTATTTGGTAACCAGGAATACAAACTTTTATAATAGAAACGATACAGTAAGTTCCTTATACCATTTCTGAACACAAAGGCCGCTAGTATCCCAGTCTTCTTGCATTAGTGTGAGACTTGGTGACTGATTGCTGGCTTAAAGAACCAAGGAAATGGAATTACATCACTGCTAGACTTGGCCCTTAAAACAGCTTAGTCCTACATAGTCTTTTTTTTTTTTTTATTCACCGACCATCTGGATAGGAAGAGTTTAAAATTCCAAGGAGTTTCTGGAGCACAGAAACCCATAAATAGGATTCTAAGACCCTAAGTCACCAGTAAAAGGAAAAAAGCCCAGGTGGTTCTCCCAATTTTCAACTACATGCAGCTATTCATGTTCCATCTGATTTTAAGATTTCCAAACTCCTATAACACTGATTGAGCACTAAATATTCACCAGGTTATTTCCTCAATGTTTCCTAGAACATTACCTCTTGTAGTTCTTGCAAAAATCTGTGCCTTAGTAGCTCTAGATGGAAACTAAAGCTACGAGAAGCTCAGTAAACACCCAACTCTATAGAGCAAGAAGAGGCAGTTTGGCAGGAATTAAGCAGCCTCCCTGTGTGGCTCACCCGGGCAAACTCAGGGGATTCCACCTCAGCATATCCCGGACACTGCCAGGTCAACGAGATAACGGACAGCACGAGGGCAGCTAACTTTAAGCAGCTTTTGTCCGAGGTGAGAAGTAACTGTCATTTCAAGAATTCAGTGAACTAACCTAATGGAAAAACTAAAACAAAACGCTAGTGAAATGAAAAACAAACTTCTGGGCTCATATACTTTAGCAGCTTCACAAGAACACTATCACTATTTTCATTGGACTTCAAAGACCCCTTCGCAGGCATCACCCTGAGGCCTCTCCCACCCTTCAAGAACAGACTGAGATGTTATTCCCTATACTTTGGGTTTGTGAAGGATTATTAAGACTTCTTGGCAGCCTAGGGCTTAGTTATGAATTATATCACCCTTGATTAACGGCTGCCTGACCAGGTGGTATACTGCTGCTATTTCCAAGTAAGCAAATGCTCTTTAGCCTCCAGGTATGTTTCCCTAATGCTTTGAATGCTTTTTTTTTTTTTTTTTTTTTTTTTTTTTTTTTTTTTTTTTTTTTTTTTTTTTTTTTTTTTTTTTTTTTTTTTTTTTTTTTTTTTTTTTTTTTTTCCTTTGGTTTGGTTTTGCTTTTCAGTCTGCCTTACTTGCTGCTTCTTTTGCTAAGTGTATCCTATGTTTTTATTTGCTGTCTTATTCCTGGATCTGCTTTCCTGAGGAATCAAGCCTCTGCCAATTACTGTACATCGAATTACCTCTGAAGCACAAAGCATGAGCTAAACAGCTTGACACTGCTATCTTTCACAAACACTTAATTTTAAGTACATTAAAAAATTCACTTCAGAAGTATTTCCTGATAGCTTCCCAGGCTTTGTGCAGGGAATAATGGTGAGCAGGAACAGCTGCGTTTCCAGCCACCAGGGAACATGCAGGCTTGCAATGGCTGGACACTAGTGAAATGATGGGTAGTTATAAACAGAAATTGTGGTGAGTGCTATGGTGCAATATGGGACACCTCCAAAGTAGAAGACACAGTTTGATAGGGCAGTGAAGACAGGGTAAGAAAAATAATTCTGATAAGTGGGTTGAGCTTGGGCTCAACGTGAGCATTTTGCATGTGGACTTATTTAGTGTAAGGGCCAAGTAACCAAGACAAACATGGTCAGAGTTGGGGTTTAAAGAACGAAAAGAGTAGGAGCTGAGGAGATAGCTTAGAAACATAAGCACCTACCTGGCATGTGTAAGGACCAAGTTCGATCCCCAGGCCCGAGTGCTATGCCAGCCCCAGAATCCCCATTGTACCTTGACAGCCCTGTAACTGGGCATGGTAGCACATGCCTGTAATCCCAATGCTGGTGAGGCTGAGACAGGAAGATCACCATGAATTCAAGACTAGCCTGGGGTCTACAAAAGCAAGCACACGCCCAGCCCAAACTGGATAACAAGATCTTGTTTCAAAAAAAAGAGCGAGGGCAATCTAGAAGCACGATAATGCTGGAAAGGACAAAGGCCATATCTCATAGAGATGCACAGATCCTGTGGAGGTGTCAAGCTACAAGTTTTAAGGTGTACAAAACACTACGAATCAATCATACAACCTCAGACGATGGCAGATTTCCATCTAAAATGAGGTCACCCTTACTGCATGGGGCACTAGGAGAGGGATAACTGACCCATTACCCATGCACACTTATGACCAGGTTTCCCTGTAATGGGAACCATCTAATAACACAGGCAATGTGAACCTTATCCCCGACTTTAGCTGAAATGATCAATGACAAACTTTAGCCCTGGGCAAGACACTCAGGTCAGCCTCCACTCACTGCTCTAGACTTCCTCATTTTGATCTGAAGCAAAATATTTTATATCATGGATGTTCCTGAATTGATGTCTCCAACCAAGTGGAAAAGCCATCTCAGACGCTGAAGGAAAAAGCCACCAGATTTCCTCAGAGGGATCTTTACTTGGGTGGGGGTGGGGTGGGTGGGGGGTGGGGGGTGAGGCTGTTGTTTAATTCACTGTATTTGGAATCTTGAACACATGGCTGGAGCTCTGGGGGGTGAAGTCAGCTTCATCACGCCACTTGGAATCTTACTGATAAAAACCTTAATTAAATACTGTATGAGACAAATTAAACAGATTTAGTTCAGCCTCTGCCAGCCAGATTAATTACAGTGCCCAATGGAGTGACATGCTCATAGGGAAATTCCCCAGAAGCCAGGATGTGTAAAAGTAAGGTGTGGATAGCACTGGAGGATAGTTTTCCAGGGGTACCTAGCAATTGTTCGTATCTTATAAAGAGAAGCACTGAACTACCTTAAGGATGTTTGTACAGAAAATAGCTCTGGAAGACAAGAACAGCATGGTTCTATAGAACAAAAGGTAGGTTTGTTTACTGTCCAGTGTCATGAAGAACATGCTTCCATCCAATGCAAAGATCAGGCATGTTTGCTGAGGGTATATTATTATTATTATGAGAGAGTCACTTTCCCTACTCTTTCTTGAAAGCGAGGTCCTGCAAATGCAGGTATCACTTGAGCTCTGCATCATTCTGTGGGAGTAGCAGTCCTGAGGACCAAGGTAGATGCCAGTATTCCTCCTATCACTGATAAGCTGAATGATAAAGTCCTTTGTGTTTGATCAGAAGTATTTGTTCTTGTCAGCAAAACATGAACTGTGGCAAGCCAACCTATTAGCCCTAAAGCATTTTTTTAAAAATCAGATTTTTCACATCTCTTAGCACTAAGCAACTCTAGGTAAATATTATAACACCACTTTCCAAATTAGAAAATTAAGGTTTTGCCATTAAAATATAGGACCTTAGCCTACTCATTTGCTTCTTTGTTGAATCAAACATTTAGCTAAATGTTACAAATCCAGATATGCAGAATATATAAAGATTCTAGCAAGAATCTATTCTCCTGAACATTACAAACGTTTTTAGCCAGGTGCTTATAATTTAATGTGCTTCATTTATTCATTAAAAAAACATTGGTTGAGAAGTAGGGATCCTGAGATATACCACCTAGTGTGCAGGGCTCTCCTTGTCGCAGAGAATGTCATATGGCCTTCATCATTCTAAGCAAACTTAATCCCAAGGTTCTAGGGTTGTTAAATGTTATATTCTGTACTTAATAATAGCATAGTATAGGACAGTGACGGTGAACCTTTTAGAGGTGAGTAGCCAAACTACACCCAAAACTCACTTATCTATTGCAAAAGGCCAACACAGCAATTAAACCTGAATTAAACCTAAGTGGTTTCAGTTCATAAAAGACAAATCAAACATTAACATCTTTTGTCTTAAAAGAAAAACAAATAACAGGCAGGTCATGGGTTCACCACCACTGATATAGGGTCAGTAGTGGATGACTGGGCAGCCATTTTCTCATGAGGGAAAATATTTGAAGAAGAGACAACTCAGAAAGCTCAGAAAGGATGTGGCAAGGATAGAAAAAAGGGGGGCTATCCTCCAGATTGAAGTGTATATGATGAGAATTCTAGGGCTAAAATGATTTCAAAACCTTTGTATATGTTACAGCTAACATGTTAAATCTTAACCCCAGGGTATCAGGGTTGAGAGGTACAGCCTGTGGTCGCTGTTTTGGTCAGAGCGTCTCTCCCTCCTGAAGGGCTTAACTTCATCCTCTGGAGTGAATTTGTTCTCAGAGAAAAGGATGGTTGTAAAATCAACACAGGCCCTTAGGTTTTAACAGCCCTGTCTTGTTGCCACCCTGTTGCCTAACTGCTACATTATGGAGTAAGAAGAATCTCCTCACCAGAAGCCAAGCAGTTTCCAGTACAGTGCTGTCGGGTTTGCCTACCTTTAGGCTAATCGACAAAATAAAATTTTCCTTATAAATTACCTTGCCCATGCTACTGTGTTATGGCAACATAAAAGAGCCCACCACAGTTGCCTTAAACCAATGTTCAATACATTTTCTAAAAGTTACAACTGTGATGTTGCTAATTAACTTAGCTTATCTGGTTATAACCCCATTTTCATCACCACTACCTACACCAGCTCTCTCACATTCCACTGCCAGGCACATAAAAGCTATGACTTATTAAATTCTATAAGGGATCAGGAAATAGGATCTTTTTATTTGTTTAAAGAATATGAAATAGGAAAAAAAACGCGTTAGAAATGATGCAAAATTTCACTGAACAAAGTAACAGGAATTCAATAATGCTTTCTATATTGCATGATGCCATCTTCAAATTTGTTGTTTACGTTACCAGATATAAATGTGTAAAACTGATTAAAAACAAGAATAACAAAAAGTTCTAAAAAATTTAAAAGAATAAAAAGAAAAAATTAAGCATTAACTGTTCTTTTTGAAAGACAAGCAAAGATCAGCAGTGTATAGTGTATTTTCAAAAGCAAAGAACCATCCTCAAGTTTTTACATGTTATGGAATCAGTTAGTCTTCCCTTACACAGAGATGTATACATCATATCTATTCAAAGCTGAGAGTGATGCCTAAGACCAAAATACATGGAAAGAAAGTCATAGAAAGATCTTAGAAGTATTTGTCAAAGGCATAAACAATATTCTACTAAAATGCATATCCAATAGCAAGAAATAGATGGCAGGTTCCTGAAGCTAAAAATCTCAGAGCTTACTTGAAGGGATAACAGCATTGTATGTTTGAAGAATGTCAAGTAGTGGAATATGTGTACAAGATACAGAATTGGGAATTTAATCCTGGAGGGAAAAGCACCTACACATCAGATCACAAAGGGCATCTTGCATAAGCCAATTGATTTCATCTTTATTCTACAAATCAGATGTTTTTATCTGGAAGACATAAGCTGTATTTGTGAAAATCCAAACTATGCTAGTTACTTTTATCATTGTCAAAGCAAAATACCTGACACCCGAAGGTAAAGGAAGAAAGGTTTACTTAACAATAGTTTATAAAGATTTCAATCTCTAATTGGCTGACTCCAATACATGGCAGAGGGGCAACAGTTTATGTCAACAGAAGACAGGGAAAGCAACAGGAGAAGAACAAGATGAGCCTCTTCCCATCCTCTTCATAAGCAGCAATCACCCACCGTTAATCCTGGAATTTCACTATGAATCAATCACACCATCTAGGTTCAACTACCTCAAAAAAGCCTGCCCCCATGACTGCATGAGGCTCTGGAGGCTGTCCAGACACAAACCACAACACGAACATTCTGGGTTTATGATTACATTTTCTGTGTTTAGCAATGATACACATATTCACTGGAGAAGATCTGCAACTGTCTTCAAATTCTCAAGGAGCTCTATGGGTGAAGAGAGGTTATGAAATCTGTAAAGAGCATCTGTTGGGGGATTTTCCTCAAGGGGTGTTTGGGAGGCAAAACTGAATGCTGTGCTATATATGGATTGAGCAGATGGTATATGATATGAAAGAGAAGTCAGGTAAGAAACTATGAGAAGTTCAGAAATTATGCAAATAATATTTACATGAAAGGAGACAGCTCAAAAAGTACCTGCTAAATAAAAGCAAAAGGCAAGATTTTTGCTATAATCATGCGTGACTATCATAGTTCTAAAAATATGGATATATTTTAAATTCTCAAGAATATATTCATTTATAAAGAATAGTGTCATATGCACAAGTAGACTACTGATTTTTAGATTAACTTCAATTAATGTTAAATCTGTGATAGATTTTATTTGCATTTTGATCGTTGTCTTTCATTTTGCAGGTGAGGCTAAATATTGCTGGCTAGTAAAATGTTAACCTCAGAAATAACCTTAGAAATCACCCAGGCTATGGGAGTGGGGAAAAATAAAAGTGAATATCCTTAGGCCAAGCAATCCAACTCTATTTATATGGTCATAGTATACAATGTAAAAACATGAAAAACAGAATGATTATAAAACAGGGTAATATACTAATAAGAAGATTGCTGGCTTTACTGACAGTATGGGAGCAAACTCCTTTATTTCTTAAAAGAATAAAATATTAACGTCTGACGAAAACAAATGTTAACAAAATGGACTCATTCCTTCATTGCTAGTGGAAGAAAAGCTTGGTAAAACAATTTTGGAGAGCAATGTCTTACCATCTAGGAAGGTTTAAGATATTTATATTCTGGCAGAGAGAACAATGGCATCTCAAAACTGTCCATGTTTTAATACTCAAAATGTAGAATAAATTACATTGCATGGTGTCATGACTTGCATCCAGATGTCCTCTCAAAATCTTATGTGCTCATGGGTGGCCTTCCTGTAGGTGGCTGAATCTGGAGTGTTTGATGCTCACATCTCGGTGGTAATGCTGGATTGATGCATGGGTACATTGCTGGATTAAGGCTGCCCCACTCTGGATGTGAGTGCCACCAGCCCTACAGGCATGAGCTGTTTCTCCTCTGCAGTGCCCCTCTGCCATGCCACCCTGCCTTGCCAGCAGCCAACTCGTGAGCTGACACCTCTACAAAATGTGACTCAAATAAAACTTTCCCCCTCTAACTTTGGGTGTTGGATAAGTTGGCTCAGCAAGAAGATGAGCAACTAAGACACACAGGAAAAAGGGACTTTGCAAATTTGATAAGTTATAGGTTTGAAGTGAGAAGATTCATTAGGTAGGTCTAATGTAATGGAAAGGGTTATTGCACAAGTACGAAGGTAGGAAGACAACCACAGAGATGCCTGAGATGCTATGCTGCTGGCTTTTAAAAAGAACTGAGATGGCACCTAAAAGCTGAAAGAATGACCCTGAACCCACAGAAAACTCATTGGACCCAACAACCAGGCCCAGCATGCCTAGTGTGGAAACTGCGGCAGAACTCCCTGCAGAGAGACTAGAGACAAGGCCCATCCAGCTGATCCAGGGGCAGAACATCTTGCCAGAGTGGCACAGCAGGTTCACCTCCAAGGGCTGCAGCAAGAAGAAGTCAAGCTCAGCAGCCAGACCCAAAAAACACCCACCTAGATGAGTCTGAACTGGGAGATCCGGACCTGGTGCTAACATAAGAATCTAGCAAAGCTCTACACCAAAGCTCAGAAGTCAAGGATATACAAAATGACAAAGAAAAGGAGCAAAGTGCACTCCCACGCCCTGAGCCCACCCAGAACAAATACAGGAGACAACAGCATAGAAGAAATTGTAAATCACACACCTGAAATCTCCAAAATAATAGCATCTGAAATAAAGAAATAACTGCAGAAAAGTATAAAGAAAATCAGAGCAGAAATAATTTCTGAAGTAAAAGAAAGAAATGACACCTATAACAAAAGAAAAACAAAGTACTTGTAAAGACACTGATAAAAAATAGAGAATAGAAAAATGATAAAATCCTAAAATGAGCAATATAAGAAAGTAATAGAATGTATGAAGCAGATTCAAAGTGCTATACAGGAACTCAACACCTCAATCACAAGCTGGCAAAACCATTTCAATGAAAGTGAAAATAGACTTTCAGACCTTATTTTTTTATTGAATTATTTTTTTTTCTTGTTTCAGAACTTTTGTTTGTTTATTTATTTATTTTTATGGCCAGCTCAGCCTGCCCTGAGGGCAGGGCTGGAGCAGCATGTGGTGCCTGGGATCAAACTGCAGTCCTTGTAGCCACCTAAGCTTTCCTAAGCAGGCGCTTTAGACCACTGAGCAATCCTGCCAGTCCCATAGACTTTCAGACCTTAAAGACACCATTGCAGCTAGTGAAGAGGTAAGAAAAGATCTCTTAAAAAAAGTAGGATGCAAGAAAAAATAATTCAACATCTGCAAGATGATGCAAAGATGAGCAACATAAGACTAATAGGCATCAATGAGAAAGGAGTCTGTACAAATGATATAAAATTAATATGGGCAGAAGTTACAGCAGAGAACTTCTCAAATATGGGGTAACATTCAGTAACCAAAGTATATAGAACTTCAAATAACATCAAACCAATAAAACCACACCCAGACATATAATAATCAAGCTCTCAGAAATTCAGCACAGGAACAGTATACTAATAGCCATGAGAGAAAAGAAACAGATCACATATGAAGGAAAACCCATTAGAATAATAGCAGATTTCTCTTTACAAACCATCAAGTCAAGAAGATTATGGTGCAAAGTACTTTAAGTCTTGCAAGAAAACAAATTCCAGCCCAGACTGCTATACCCTGCAAAACTGTCTTTCAAGTTGAATGGAGAAGTAAAACACTTCCACCACAAAGAACAACTAAAGAATTTCATGATGACAAAGCCAACCTTGCACAGTTTACTAAAAGATATTCTAGAGAGGGATCAAAATGACCACACTCCATGAAGGACAATGGAAAGAACCCACCAAACAGGGCAAATAATTAAACACAGGAGAAAAATAGGTATACAAAGGCAGGCTTTTAACTATTCTTTTGTATTCAGCAACAGGATATGTCCACCAGCATATTCTACAAATTAACATCTCCTGCACATTATAGGTCACTATTCTTTCTGGGTCCATAGGGTGGATGTCAAAGAAATAGCAGTAGCTCAGTCCCACAAGTGACACCTGGCCACCACCAAGCATCATGGACACTGTCTGTGTCCACAACATACTAGAACTTTTTGCGATATCTTATCCCCAAACTGTCGGAAATTCTGGTCGTATATTTGTCATTCCACTATTTATGTTGTATTTTATTCTTAGTAATTTTTTACTACCATAGAAACATTTTCTTAGTTGATATCTTTGTATATATTAACCTATTCAAATACTATGTGAGTATTCTTAATTGATTACAGATTCTTACATATGATACACAGTCTTCTGCCCTTTAAGTTGGACTCATGATTTGAAGTTTGGAATGCTATTTTGAAATATTTAATTTAATTTTAATTGATTAATATTTAATTTTCTGATATTGTTTAGTTATACTTTTTGTTTTATGATTCATACTGTATTTCTTATTTACAATCTACATATAAGACATGATATCATATTTTCTTCTAGTATTAGAAACTTCTAAAAAATAAATGTATATATATATATATATATATGTATGTATATACACAAGAGAGTTAGGATAGATATACAGCTACTTTGTTCATTGAAAATAAAAGCTTATACTAATATTGTTTAGACAAGTCATCAGTTCTTCACCTTGTCCTCTGAATAACTACTATGAGGACAACAATATGTATGGTATTAATTATTATAATCATCATACTAACTTGTTTTGAAACTATTTCATTGTTATTTTATCTTTTATTCTCATTAAAATTAACTTAAAAGGCTTAGAATAAATAAATTAAACATCAAAATAAATAAATAAATAAATAAATAAATAAATAAATAAATAAATAAATAAAAGCTGAAAGAAGGGTACATTACATTTCCAAATTCCACAAGGAACAGAGTCTGGTCCGTACTTTGATTATATGGCTGAGTGAGAGCAAACGCCTGATCTCTAAAATTGTGAGATAATAAAACTAAGTTACTTTAAACCATTAAATTTGTGCAATGTGCACTAATATTATGCAGTTAAGTCCCAACTAATCAACATTTGAGTTTCAAACTTTCTCAGACACAAACAGAACTCACACGATGAAAATTCACAGAAGTGAACAAATCGTGGAAGTGGCTCAGAAGTCAGCTGTACACTGTCTAGTGCTTACTGTATAGTTAGTTCATGTGTTGGTTTTTTAAGCTTTACATTTCAATATTTGCATCAAAGGTGACTGCAACCTTAACTAGAAATTTCACTTTTCTACACTTTTTAGAGAAAAGTCATACATGTACACAAGCAAATGTACTAAAAATGCTTATTTCAGAATATTATGAAAGCCATAAGGCTAGAAATACTAAATGTCTAACATCAGAGAAATGCACTGAAATCTGAACATACAAGAGGGCACAATGAGATAATAAAACAATTTACAAATGATAATATGCATATATCTCTAAAATGTAACACTGAATGAAAAACTTTCATTTAATTTTAAATTGAAATTTAAAACATTAACTGACTTAAACTATACCTCTGTAATATACACACATATAACCAGAGAGTAAAATACACATAAGAATGATAAACACCACACTCAAGACATGATTCCCTTTAACAATAAGAAAGTGTCCTGGTCTGAAAAATATTTCAAGTGTATATTTTTAAAAATTAGATTTGGTGAAGCTGGGTAGTGATCATGAACTTGTCATTCTGCTTCTTTTGCCTTTTGATGGCTTCACCGGTTTATCTTCTGCAGCAATCTTCCCAGCCCCACTTCTCTCCCTTTAAATCACTCAAACACACTTGGAAACATATCAGAATACAACAGTGCTTTCCCATTTCATGTCAGGAGCTAATCTGAAAACAGTATCATGGCCTCCATTCCTCACGCACGCAGCTCAAAGCAAATTATGCAGGGAAAGGCAAGCATAAGTTAGTGACAAGACAGGGCCTTCTCAATCTTCCATCTTAAAATTCCCTTCTTCTTCTTCTTCTTCTTCTTCTTCTTCTTCTTCTTCTTCTTCTTCTTCTTCTTCTTCTTCTTCT
>PVJA010005352.1:64773-79764 GCA_004027025.1 Myocastor coypus | reverse complement strand
CCAAAATGTCACCGTTATTGCATTTGCCCAGAGGAGACATCTAGGTCTCTTCCAGCTGGACAGGACTGCCTATTACCTCTTTCTTCACAGCTCATAAAGACAGGAAAAGAGAAACTTTCAAGGTATTAAAGCTTTTGACAATCTGGGGAGATCTGCAGGTCTTGGCCATTTATAGCTTTTTTTGGACTGATTTAAAAGTCTAGCAGATTTTACTTTAGATATTTATTTTTATGTATTTGGTACAGGGTCTCACTATGCAGCTCAGACTCATAGTGATCCTCCTGTTTGAAGCCTCTCCAAAGCTGGGGTTACAGGCATGCGCCACCATGCCCAGACTTGGTGACCAGCTCAGCGTGCCTGAGGGCTGAGCCAGCACGGCATGTCATGCAGGGGATCAAACCGTTGTCCCTGCAGTTGCCTAAGCAAACACTTAATCCACTGAGCTCTCTTGCCACCCCAACAGATTTTATTGTAGAAAACAAACTGAAAGGTCTTTCGTTTTGTCTTCCTTCACCAGATGTTTATTGTATACTTCCTCGACAATTACATCTCTGTCAAAGACTTGCATTGGAGTCAAACCATATATTGAACATCCCTCTGCTCAGCTTTGCCCTTGAATGAAGTGGAAGGTGGGACTATGAGCTCAATGCAATCTTCCTGTGTTTCTGCTTTGGACTCAGTCTATTCCTGCCGTAGTTCCTAAGTGAGTTCACATTAACAGTTCACGTATTCCTCTCACATTTGATCTACATTCTGCACAAATATCAACAGCTCATGCTTCTGAGACCGGCTGCTTCAAGTGTCACTGATGTCCATGTCCTTGAAATGGGGTCCTGCTATGTGTGTGCTAGAGAAACGAGATGAGATCTGATAATGACAAGAGTCCCCGGGCCAGTTTTAGTATTCTATCTCAATCCTTTCCTCCATGCCCTCCAGCAATTAGGAACTTTTTGAATTCCCTATTGGACAATCGAAGGGTCTACATAACCATTCCTCAACTGTCTTCTGTAGGGAACCCCTCATGGAATCACTGATAAGTCTTTCCATTATAGCAATGTTCCTGATTTCTTCTCAGATATCGTCCATTTGCTCATCTTAGGGCCCTCACAACACCGAGTCAATCTTTGACCCCTCTTTTGTTGTTTCTGTCTTCGTGAAAAGATATACCAGGTGCTCCAGAGACTCAGTGGATCTGAATATACTTTTCCTACGATAGTAAGCTTAGGGTTAGGGTTACAGCTAAGGTTATACTAGAGTTAGGGTTATAATAGGGTTAGGGTTAGGGTTATATTAGGTTTAGGGACAGAGCTAGGGTTATATTGGAGTTAGGGTTAGGGTTAGGGCTAGGGTGAGGATTAGGATTAGGTTTAGAGTTAAGCTTAAAGTTACTTCATTTGACATGACTATTTTCTGTGTTGTAGTCTACTAGTGTCTCTAATTCTTTCGTGGTGTCCTCCAATACAAAAATAAACTCAAGTTTATTTGTAAATTAAACTATGTAAATAGAGGGTTCAGAAATAATTTACAATATTTATTTGTTGTCTGTTTGGACATTTCCTTTTAGTATATATAGAATTTTCCAGGGATGGAACATTCCTGTTTCATTTACCTCTGTTGTGGTTTATATCTAAAAGTTTCACCCCAAAGCATCCATGTTCACAGCAGTGTCCTTGGGAGGTGATCATTTCTTAAGGTACGAGAGCCGAGGCTGGGTGAGTGGGTGGCACTTTAGAATACGGGCCACTGCTGCCTTCCTCCCGGCAACTTCCCTTGTCCTCTGCCATCTGACTGCTGTGACATGAGCAGCTTTCCTCCCGGGCTCCCTCCTTATGCACTTTCTACATCGGAGCCATGGCTGGGCTCAAATCGCTGATACCGGAAACCTGAATAAATTTTTCCTGCAAGGTGACATTTGGGTTTTGGGTCCCATGGACAAGAACGGGATGAAGACACTTCTCTCCACTCTTACTCTGTGTTGTTCTTAGTGTAAGGCCAGTAATACTGTCCCCATTTCTAACTCAAGAAAACCATGCTGCGCCCTTACATTTTCCCATGTGCCTCACCTATGAAACAAATAAACATCTTTTGTTAATAGTAATCACTTTGGAGCTTCCCAGATAGCTCAGTAGACTAAAGAGCCTGCCTAGGCAGAGCGCTGTGCCCAGGGTTCAATCCCCAGCATGACTTGCTGGCCCCACCTCCAGGATGTGCTGGGACAGCGATAGAGACTGGGTGTGGTGGTGAGCACCTGTAATCCCAGTGTTTGAGAGGCTAAAAAGAGGGGAGTCAGTGTGAGTCTGATTTATGTAATAAGACCCTGGAGACCCTGTACTAAATACATAAAAAACTGATAGCTTTCCATATTGCATATCTCCAAAATATGGCTGTTCTGAAGGAGATTTCCTTCCTTTTAAGAAAAATACGGAGAGAAAAAATAAAGAAACTGAAGGTAAACAATAGATTAATTTTGTAACCATCAAGAAGATCAGTAAGTTTTTCAGCATTAGGCAAAATAGAATTGAGAGAAACAAACATGAGTAAGTTCAAAGAATTGCTAAGAAAAATCCTTTCCTTAAGGGATTTCTACTTTTAATCTTTGTTTTTTCTTATTTTTGGAGACAAGATCTTGCAGTAGAGTTTAGGCCAGCCTCAAATTCACAGCAAACCTCCTGCCTCAGCCTCACAAGTGCTGAGATTTCAAGGGTGTACCATCACACCCAGCTCCTTTAATCTTTCTTCATATAAATATTTTTGTAAATAATGTTTTCAATATGTTGAGCTACTGTGTGTATGCGCATTTGTGCTTGTGTGTGTGTGTGTGTGTGTGTGTGTGTCATATGTTAGTATTAAAGTCAGGTTCTGTTGAATACGAGCCAAGTACTCTTCCACTCAGTCACACTTCCAGACACCACAATATTTTTAAAAGAATTTCTACAAAGATGAGTGTAGCTAGGCAGATAAATAGTGTTACATAAACAGGTGGATAAATCAGAAATATCCACCCAAGAATATCTGCAATGACTGTGCATCAGAGTCATTAAGTTGCAAAAGTATTATCTACAAAGAAAACCACATGTTCTTCATGCATTTCAGAGCATAAAAATAATTGTGAGCCCGTGTGCATGTATGCATGCCTGTGTGTATTTTCTTGCTACAGAAGCAATTATTTTTCTTTAACAAGAAATTTTTACAAGAGGCATACAAATGCTGTGAACTGAACTGGAAAAACCAATATGTTCAAAATATTTGCTCAAAAATATGACCGCTCAGCTCATTGACCTCCCACCATCCTCAATAAATGTTGAACTGGCTATGTAAAAATAAATCAAGTACTTGGTTGGAATAATACTTTATATTTTGGCATACTGGGTTTTTTTTCCCTCACCGTGGAACAAAGATGCATCTTTTAATATCCGTTCTCATTTCTCATTCAGAATGGAAAGGGTGCAAAAATGTACACATCCGTGAGCTTCTTGATGGTACTCAGAGACATCTCACAGATGGGAATGAGTATCAGAATGAGGTTTCCTAAACAGCACGGGTTGCTGTTGTTTTTAAAATATGAGTTCCCTACACACACGCACGCACGCACGCACGCACGCACACACGCACGCACACACTGTCTTCACTGGGCTAGTGTGCTGGGGAAAGAATAAAAATGAACATGTAGAAGTGATTCAGTTGGCCGGAGTTCAGGACCGGACAAGTTACTGGATTCATTGCCATCAAAGCCCAGCTAGTAACCTGCTTCTGCTCCCAACGTGCATTGCTCTTGGGGAAGTAAGGCAGAGCATCTTCTCCGCCATATCTAGGATACTCCTGGGGAGAACAACCCAGCTCCACTTCTTAGAATTACAAAGCATTTTGTCTGGAAGGGACTGCAGAAATGCGTTTCCTTAGTTGCTCAGCGACACATAATGTAGGACAACGGCATCAATTGAGTGCTTTAAGCCTGCACACTGTGGGACAGGACATCCCTGCTTCCCCCACCTTACCCCAGCTTTAGCATGAACAGTGGCAGGTACTGGGATGTCCCTTTGTCTTGGGGAGGTCGAGTTTTCTAAGACTAGGTCTGCACTTCAGATCTCATGATTACTGATCCAGTGGCTGTTGCCCACACATCTTTGGGTTTTTGTTTTGCTTTGACTATGCTCCAATCTAGTTGTTTTACTGTTAAACTTCAATTTGCATATATGTATGTGTTAATTATATCAGCCTTGTATATTTGAGGTTTGAGACACAAATTTTTGGATTTTCTTAGATCCTTCATTAAATTTATAATCATTCCTATATAAAACATGCTTTAAATATTATTTTGCTTTATTCTGTCCCCTGTCTCTCTTTTCTTTGTATTCTTGGAAAGGAGTAGATTCATGTTGTTATGTATGGATTAGGCTGATAAATCAAATCAGTAGACATTTCAAATAAACAAACAAAATGAATTCGAGAGGTTATAAGTGTTTGCAAGTGTCACCGTGGAGACCGGAGAATGGCTTGTCACTATGGAGACGTGCATAAACACTGCTTTGATTACTTCCATGTGCAATGAGATATGGAGGAGATTCAGGAGGAAAATATATAACTGGAGCTGGCAATGTGTAGCTAGAAATGAGTTGTGTAAGAAGCCTGGGAGATGCTACAAGAAGCTGATGGCTTGCAATACACCCATGCTGAGCACTGTTCCATCAACACAGAAGAAGAGATCCTCAGGGGAAAGCCCACATTTCAGGGTTCAGTGATGTTCTGCATCTGCTGCTAAAATGCTAGGGTACGAAGTGATTACCATCCACATTTCTATCCCTCTGTTGACATGGCTGCTTATTGCTGTTATTTCAGCCAGCTCTGTAAAGCTGTGACGCAGTGACTCTGTTGGTCCTCATCAGGTGCTCACCGTATCACAGAGGCTGGGATAAAACTTGTATGAATATTGTGTGAGAGAAGCAGAGTCACACTTACAAAGACAGGTGACCATTACCCCTGTGAAGACGCTGGGGCCCAGACAGGTTAAATAGCTTGCCCAAGGTTGTACAGGGAATGGTGTTGCCAGGTTCCAAATCAAGCAACGTAATGGCAGACCTGCATTTTTTTTTCTTTTTTACTGTTTTGTTTGAGATTAGATTTCACAGTACAGGTCAGGCTGGCCCTAAGCTTCTAAGTACCCTGGGCTGGACTAGAACCCATGATCCTTCTGGCTCAGACTTGCAAGAGCTAGCATTAGAGGCATTTGCTCCTGCCCAGTGCAGAGCCTACATCCTTATACTGTATATTCTTATAAGAAGATGCAGTTCTTGTCCTGAGGCACCACAAATTTAAATAAAGAAATAAACATAGTAATGAATAATCACACCATATATATCTTAGCTGGTGTTTATTTAATTAAGTAATGTCAAAGTGAACTTCCCACACTTACCTCTTTCTCACCTACATATATTACTGGGATTCTTAGCTGCAGAGAACCGATGTTGTGCTGCCTCGCTGAAAAAGAAAGAGGAAATATTAAAGGCTATCAGGTCATTCAGTATCTGTGAGGGTTGGAATCATGGCTGAAAGATACAGCGCCCAAATCATATCACTTTTCTGCTTGAGTACAGCTATTCATAAGCATTTTTATACCGCTTGTGAATAATCAAGCTTTCCAGTGAGTTGACTCAAGAGAGACCCATTTAAAATAATGTTGGCTTTCCCTCTAAATTCTGTCTCCTCACAGAACACCTGTAGACATTATCCAGTGGTTGAGGTTTTCCACTGAATACAAAGCTGTGGGTGAGAGATTCCAAGGACCCCAAGAAGCTACATGCTGGACTACAAAACATGTCCTGAGAAGAAGCCATAACAAGGCTCGCCTGGCAGCAGAAATCAACAAAACTCCTTACCACCTTTAACAATGGTTATATCAATAACTTTAGATAAACTTTTGGTTTAAATCTTGCGGAAAACTCCATTACAGGTCATTGGTACACAGAAACTCAGCCTTTCATTTTGCACTGAGGGGCACCGAAAAGACAGCAAGCCAGAGAGGCCGATCTTTCTTGAGAAAAAGAAGACAGTGTAAACCTCCAAGATCTGAAGCAAGACAGGACGAGGTTGTTCTGATATTGATCTAGAAAATACAAGTGCAGTGCCTGGCTCTGAGCGGATGTGAAAAGTCTGGTTGCTCATTCCTCCGCATCTTATGCCCATGACTCCTCTGAATACAAACAGAATTCCAAGCCAAGCTGATCCGGACTAGGCTGGAAGCAATTCATTCGTCTTTACTCTCTTGAATTCCATCTGCTACATAAAATTGTTGTGTTACCTTTATTTCTTTGATTAAAAGTTTATAGCAACATGCAACACACTTATATCTAGCAACTACACAGAATTTTATGGTATGATTTTAATGCAGGGTACACCCAGCATTTCCATACTTTCTACTTAATATGTTTTATTTCTCTCCTTAAAGCATTGTTTCATTTTAACCTCATTGTGTTATATCTTTTGTGCTGAAATCCTTTTTCTGGGAAAACATGGCTGTTCCTAATATGGCCTGGTAATCGCTCTGACACCCAGGATCCTCCCCTCATCTTCAAACGTGCAGGTTCCATATTCAGGCATACTCGAAATCACTTCTACTTTACCCGGAATTTTAGGCTATCTGTGAGTTAAAAAAAAAAAAAAAAAAAATCAATCCATCTGCCTAACTCTTTCAAAGATTCCTTATAATTTCTAGTTCCTGAGTTTCTATCATGTCTCCCAGCACTGAGTTGGATTCATCTGATGTTCTATTCCCTGCTGTTACTTCTGAAAGTGTGAACATACTCAGTTTTTTATCTTTCCATAGTTTTTTCTCCTTGCTGCTTCAGTAAAATTTGTTTCAGTAAAGCTCACTTCTGAATGTACACCTAAATGCTGCATGGGAGCTTTAAACAGTGTCTGAAAGGACCTCTTCAACTCAACCACGCTTTGCTCTGTGTAGATTTGTGCATAACCTCTGGCATCCTGCACCTTTGTTCTTCCTACCCCTTTCGCTAAATCAAGGCCCAGGCAATATCTTTACATCTTAAGCATCTGCCATGGTTTAGGTCTAAAATATCCTTCCAAATTTTCATGCGCGTGGATGGTGCCTGGATCATGGGGCAATGTGCTCACTGGTGGATTTATCCACTGATGAGTTCAGAAGCAGAATGTGTCAGTTGAAGGTGTAGCCTGCTTGAAGGTGTATCACTTGGGAGGGGTGACTTGGAAGGGCACATTCTTGTCTGTTTGCACAATCCCTCCCACTTCCCCTTCCAGTCCAATGCCCACCTAGCTGAGCTATTTCAGCCTTCTTTCTGTTTCCTGCCTGCCATGGGTTGGATACCTTTTTGTCTTCCATGCCTCTTGCTATTTTGTTTCTCTGTTGAGTCTAGGTACTGAAATTATGAGCCTAAATAAACCCCCTCACCTTTAAATGGCAGGTGACCAATAGTTTGTCCCAGCAATGGCAAAGTGACTGAGACAGTGTCAGAATCAGAGAGTGGGATCATTGTTCTACCTGTACCTGATGACATGCTTTGGGAACTTTTGGAATTTAGGTGCAAGTAGAGCTTGGAAAAGTTTGGAGAAGTGGCTATAGAAACCCTGGTATGAAAAACTAAGCTTACTGGAAGGTTGTAGCTGGGCCCCAAAAGCCCAGAACGTTGGGAAAAATGTAGACAGACAATAAAAGCCAGGCTCAGGAGTTTTCAAATGGCAACAAGCACTCACTCTGTTGGCAGTTGGACTAGAGGTCGTATGTGTTGTTACCTTTCAGCACAAAAATCTGTCTATATATTGTCATACCCTTTTCAAGACTCCTTAGGAGACTGAGAATAGGAGTGGTGGACTTACTTGGTGGAGGAAATTTTAAGGCAGACCATGTTTAGGTTATGGCATGAGTGTTTCTGGCTTCTGTTAAACAGGACTATAATGAAAATATAGCCAAGTGGCAGAGCTGAAGACTTTGAAAAAGTTTCAAGTTTCTTCAGAAAGAAAGCACCTACAAAGTCAGGACAGAAGAGAATGAGGCTGTTGAAAAGATGAGCATATGGAGAGGCCAGTAGATGTAGTAAAAGGGAAAGAAACAACATCAGGAACAGACAAGTGAGAGCGAGGGAAAGGAGAAAGGAGAAGAAAAAAAGGAAGTGGGAAAACATAAGGCAAGCTAAGATAATGCTGCTACTAATTTCTAGCAGTTTCTTAAAGGTAGAGGTTGATGCTTAAAATTATCACTTTGACCAATTTTTATATACTAAAATCTATAATCTGAGCAACCACATTAAAGACAGAAATGTACAGTAGAACAGCCACCACTGAATACCTTTCATCTTGCTGTCATTTATTCTAGTTTTCTTGTTGTTTGTTATTATTAAAAGGTATATTATTGATTATATCTTACGTTTTTATAATCTCTTTAAAATTAAAAAAAATGAAAATGATAAAAAAAAATTCAAGGTTTACAGAAAGGAGGAGTCAATATTTTAACTATTTGAGCAATTTTACATGCCTGTATTTGGTGGTCTGAGTGACAGATTTGATGATAACAATATATAACATAACAACCACTATTAATTTCCTGTTCTTGTTTTGAAATTCTATAGTACTTTCATTGTCTTGTGGTGCTTTGCTTTTGTCTTTGCTCTTGTTATTTATTTTTGTTCCTTTCCTGTTTAAAATTAAGAAAAAAGAGAACATAGAACAACAGAATAAGTAGTTTGAGGGATCTCAGTTTCAGCAAGACGCTATGCTTCAGAGGCTCAAAGGTAAAAAATTATACATCATGCCTTTGAGAAGACAGTCTCTGGATCTGCTGCTTAGCAAGTGTTACCTCAGCAGTTGGCTTCCTGGGGTTTGTTTCTCAGTGTTCAGCCACACAGGCCTCAGGAGACTCAGCAGCCACATCCAAGGAGGCCCCAAAAGTTGGATAAGTAGTCAGGGACATGGAAGTCTGGTAAGGAGAGTTGCAGGCGATGAGGGAGGCCACCCAGAGGAAGGTCTGGGGGCTGTGCCGACAGTGCTCTGTGAGTCCGCTGGAGTTCACAACTTGCTACAACTGGCCGCAGATGATAGTCATGAATCTACAAGGCCGAAGTTTTTTTTTTTTTTTGTCTTTTTGAGACAGGGTCTGGCTATGCAGTTGAGGCTGGCCTTGAGCTCACTTTTGTAGCCCAGGCTGGTCTCGAACTCGTATCGATCCTCCTGCCTCAGCCTCCCGAGTGCTGGGATTACAGGCGTGAGCCACCACGCCCGGCAAGGCCGAAGTTTTGACTGGCTAGGTTTTGTTCTTCCTCTGGCCCTATTTCTTTCTATCCTTACACTTCTTCTCTTGGAAATGAGGGTGGTTATCCTGTTCCATTGTCATTCAGCCATGTTTAACTTTTCATTCTGACTTTTACAAGGGTTTGTTGCTAAGAGTTTGCCTAAAGAGTCAGAAGAGACTCTGGGCTTAGACTTTCTAAGAGTGCTGGAACTATTAAAGCTTTGATGCCTATTAGTTATGGACTAAATGCATTTCTCACACAGAGATGGACATAAGTCTTGTGGAGAGCATTAGGGGTGAAATGTTATGGTTTTGATCTAAATGTCCTCTCGTGTGTGGAAGATGATCAGATTACGGTACCCTATATTCATCAGTGGACCTATTACCTATGGATGAGTTCAGCAGGTAAGTCAGCTGAGAGGAAGTGTGCTCTGACCTGAGAGGGCCACTGGTGGAGTAACTGGGAAGGGCATTCTTATCCCTGTCCTCCACAACTACTTCCCAAAAGTCGAGATTTAAGGAATTTTTTCTTTGCCACAGTGCCCTGCCATCCTGTTTTCCCTTTAGAGTCAGCCATCCCCGAACTGAAACTCAGCCAGAATAAACCTCTCCTCTTTCAAAATACTGTTATCAAGCATTTTGTCTGAGAAGTGGCAAAGTGACCAAGACAACATTCAGATTCACCCAGTTTTGGCCTGTCTTCATTGGCTTAGCATAAAGGAATTCGACTATTACATGCAAGGCACTATTCCAGGCACTGAACAAGCACATTAAGTCGTTGCGATCATTTTTTAAATGTATTTAACAAATACTGCAGTGCTTACCGTGTATTAGGATTTCTTCCAAAAGTCTTTGAGATTCCTTTCTAGCAGAACACCCAAATCAATTAGGTGAGTCCTCCAAGACTCAATTTAGATCACCCTGGGACTGCTTCTAAATTTTCCAGGCTGAGCCAAGCCTCAGACACCCTGCATAGAGTATCACTGTAACACTGTGCGTGGTGTTCTGAGTTCCTAATTTATTAAAAGTAATATAAACTGGGTGTGGTGGCACAGGCCTATAATTCCATTACTTTGGGAGACTAAAGTGGGACAATACAAGTATGAACTCAGTGTAGGAAATTTAGTGAGACTGTCCCTCAAAATTTATTTTTAAATGATGGGGTGTCACTTGAGACAGGTATAGGTTCAATCCCAGCAATGAAAAAAAACCAAAAAAACAAAAAAACAACTCATTAGAAAGGGCATTTCAAGGAAGATCTAATAGAAAATTAGAAAGAAATGTGGTTGCTTCTTTCATGGAACTATAAGCTTCTTGAGGTGTGATCTTTCTATATTTGACATAAAATAGGAACTCAGTAAACGTTGATTGAACTATTCGATCAAGCCAACTTGATTATGTGCTCCTGCTGCTTATACTCCTCAGATAGGTCACCACCTTTAAATGTCTGTGAGCCGTGATAGGAAAATGCCTATTCCTCCACCGCCAGACATAAACTTTTAGGTTGGCCTCACCTTCTCCATTTCACGATTGTGTTTCATTTGCTAGTGCCATAAAAAGCAATTTCTTATGCTCCCAAAGGAATGCCATCTCTGACTTCCCAAGATCTGCTATGCAATCCTCTATCTGTGCTGTGAACTTTGGTAAAGTTTTGCATACTGCTCATGATGTGGAGGTACAGAACACCCCGTCACAAAGTGTACGACTTTGGCATGCTGAACCTTGTACCTAAGTAGATTGGCAACCCCCTGAAGCAAGATCTTTATTGTACATTTCTCTCCTTGTTACTCCTGCCAATCTTTCTTTTTCTGAAGGCCTTCACAGAATCTATTTCTCAAAGCAGGGCTTAGAAACTAGAAAGCCTCTTTCACCTAGAAAGATCACATTCACTCTCATCATTTCTCTTTTGAGATCCTTCATTTTGGAGTAGTCTTGTCCCATGTCCAAGAAGAAGGACTGCTCTACAGAAAGACCAAGAATATCTGCCTTCTCTCTCTACTTGCTCAGCATGTTTTCATTTGAGATTGGGTTCTTTGATCCAAACACACTTATATGAGGGCTAGATACTTGTCATCAAGCCTAAACACAGAAACAGAAAAAAAAAGCTTTTGCATCACAAAAACTTTGAGTAAACGAATGATGTTCATCCCTTACTATCTGTTCTTTGTATAAAAAGACACATACCTGATGATAGATCAGGAAAGGTGCATTCCCTTCTGCCCACTCATGGACCAAACTCAGTGATCACGTATCCTCGTGTATCACATATTCCTCATAAGATTTGTTACTGTTATGCCAACAGACTTAGATTTGTTTATCAGATTGTGTTGCAGTAATTTATCGCCACATGTCTATCTTCTTTCTTATTCATCTCAGGGCCTTGGACTTTTTCAATGGCAAATTATATTTTACTCATCCTTTACCTTCTCATATCTCAGCTCCTAGAATATAGAAGGAGACCAAGTAATGTTTGACGCAATGCACGTATGAATGAAAGAATAGATTTATGTAGCTCTTCACTGTGCTATGTAGGGACGCTGCAGAAAAACCAAACATCAGTTTAATTGAAGTGCCTGCAGAAGGTAGGATTCAAGTCTGTCTTAGTCTAGGACAGAGCTATAAAGCTTTATTTTCCCAGTGGTTCTTCTAAGTTAATATACTTGCTTTATGGGCTGGTCACCTACTCTTCACTTTTGTTACTTTTTACATAAAATATTATTTTTTCTTAAGGTGTTTGCTCTCATCTTGAGAATACTATGTCAGAGCCATCAATTCCCTCCTACACAGTCTATATATAAGAAAGTACTATTATTAGTAGTTTTACTGTTACTATTACTTGAGAAGTTCTCACTTTGTAGTTTAGGCTGGCCTTGGAATCTCTCCAGTCCTCTTGTATTAGCCTCCCAAACATTGGGATGACAGGTATGTGTCACCATGCCCAGCTGAAAGGCTAATCACTATTATACAACTTTAAATAACTTTAAGTGATAGTTTTAAAGACCATTTTAACTGTCTTGAGCCCATGTATTGATAAAATGCTTGGTAAGTAGTGAAAAGCAACAATAATCATCTGTGAAGAGACTTTGGGGAAAAGGAACCTATGTTTTTCCCAGGTCACATGAATCCCAGGGATAAAAGAGGGTTCCATTAACAGGTACAAACAGTTTCCTAGCTGTGATCCCCATTTAATATTACAGGATCTCAAACCTCTTGTAAAACATTCTATTCTATCTTCATGAATTTCTGAAAGGCCCTAAGAAATGTTTGAAATATCTGTAATTGCTAATCCTTCTCAGGATCCATCTGACATCCTCTGTGTTTCTCCCAGCCTCCCCTCCCCCCTCATTTTGCAGGTTGGCTCCCAAAGATGCCAGGCTCTTCCTGTCAAGGTTGTTGATCAAAGGGCAACGGGTACCATTTTCCATTGCCCCTAATGCCCCTGCAAAACCTCCCACTATTGGCACTGCCTCCTCCTATGAAAGCTGTTCTCATACATGGAAGTTATTGATGCCAGCAGACCTTACCTGGCTGTCCTGATGGGATGTCCCCTGCCTCACAATCACTCCCACCTCTTCCTCTTGATGTCCAGGTTCAAAGGCTATAAGGAAGATGCTCCCCAAATCATCAAAGATGTATGGAATGGTTTAAAACAAGGCAAGTCAGGTTTTGGAAACAAGCTGAGATTTACCTTTTCATATTACAGACTCTACCTACAATAAGCTTACAAATGTGTCTCTATATTTATTCATATAATTTTTATTATTTATTTTAAATTTTAGAGAAATATTTCTGAAATGAATACATAACATGAGATTAATAATAGATTTCACCTTGTAAATTATTCACAAACTTAAATGAATATAACAATGAAAATTGTCTAAAACAAAAATGAAAAAGAAAGAATTTACGGATCAGTCATATAATAGTTCATTCTTTGCCACAATCAAAAACTTTATATTCAGATAATTAGAATTCTCAAAGAAGAAAAGAATAGGCAATGAAGATTTAAAAATTTAAAATTTCTACATTATTTGGAATTATGACCACACTTCCAAAAAAATGAACCTTTTGTACAAGAAATATGAATAAAATATACCAAGATACATAAAAATGAAATTGCCCAAAACTAATTGTAAAGAAAAATCATAAAAGCATATACATAAAACAAAAATTGAGTTATGGAGGAGCAAAATTAAATAGAATGTTATTCCACATTAGAAAGAAAAAAGAGTGCTAGGCGTGGTAGCACACGTCAAGAATCCCAGGACTTGGGAGGCTGAGGCAGGAGGATCCATGTGAGTTTGAGAGCAGTGTGGATTACAAAAGTGAACTCAAGGCCAGCCTGAACTGCATAGTGAGATCCTGTCTCAAAAAGACAAAAAAAAATAGTAAATGGGTAAGAAGCTAGACTAATAAATTCAAAGGACTCAAAGAAAAAAAAATGTCCTCTTTGAATTTTATACTGAGCAAATATACCATTGAAAACTAAAAGTAAAATATTTTACTCAAAATATTCTAATATGTCCAGACATAGCATATAAAAAATAACAAAGATCACAACCCAGGAGGCAAGAGAACTTGCTGTATGATCCTAGATAAAGAATAAAGAGTTCTCAAAATGGTAGTTATGCAGAACTCTGGAAAATATAATCATATTAGATGAACTCATTTAAAATGTCATTGAAGATTTTACAAAAGAGTCATCAATCTTATGTCAGGTTATATAAATATCTTTTCATATATGTGTGTGTACATGTGTGTATATATGTGTGTAAAAGACAATGAAGAAGTATTATAAAGTCAATGGAAAATGGAAATATACTTTTTAATTCTAGTTCTAATACTAAGAGAAAATATCATACCATGTCTTATAAGTAGATTGTGAGTCAAAAATATAGTCTAAATCATAAAACAAAAATTAAAATTAAATAATATTCAGAAATTTAATTAAATGTTAAGTAATTAAATATGACATAAATATTTCAAAACAATATTCCAAAATTAAAATTAAATCATGAGTTGAAAGAAGAGGTCAGAATGTTGTGCAGCATATGTATGCATCTGTGATAAATTCAGAGGACTCACATAGTATTTGAATAGGTTAATATATACAAAAATATCAACTAAGAGAAAGTTTTCCTGATAGCAAAGAGTTACTCAGAATAAAACATAACATAAATACTAGAATAGCAAATATATGACCAGAACTTCTAACAGTTTGAAGATAGGATATCACACAAAATTCTAGTATGTTGTGGATGTAGACAGTGTCCATGACACTGGTGGCCAGGTGTTACTTGTGGAACTGAGCTACTGCCATTTCCTCGATATCCACCTGTAAACCCAGATGGAATCATAACCTATAGGGTACAGGAGAAGTCCATTTGTAGAATATGCTGCAGGACGTATTTTGCTGCTGTATACAAAAGAATAGTTGAAAGACTGCTGTTGTATACCTCCTTTTCTCTTGTGTTTGATTGTTTGCCCTATTTGGTGAGTTCTTTCCATTCTCATTCATGGAATTGTGCTCATTTTGATCCCTCTCTAGAATATCCTTTTGTGCCAGGCGTGGTGGCTCATGCCTGTAATCCCAGCACTCGGGAGGCTGAGGCAGGAGGATTGGTGCGAGTTCGAGACCAGCCTGGGCTACAAAAGTGAGCTCAAGACCAGCCTCAACTGCATAGCGAGACCCTGTCTCAAAAAGACAAAAAAAAAAAAAAAAAAAAAAAAAAAAA
>PVJA010005352.1:0-64673 GCA_004027025.1 Myocastor coypus | reverse complement strand
TCAACATACTAATCTAGCCTTATGTTTTATGCCTCACGGTTAAACTTTTCTGCTGGGTGATTAAGGGCAAGTTAAGGTGAGACCTTTATAACAAAATATGTAACTTTGTTATCTCCCAAAGTCCGTCGAATCCCTTCAGAATTTACTTTGAAATCATGTGTGCTTTGTAGAACTGTTGTCAGTGTCAGCTATCTGGATGAGTCACGGCCATTGCTTGAACAATTCGTTCTCTGAAGTGAGATACTTTTTAAAATTTAGGTACCCACTATATTTTAGATCATATGTCATACATGTTACTGCTAAACATATATGAACATGCTTCATAAACTTTTTGCCACTACTGAAAATATCAGAAAGCACTCCAAGCCTATGTTTGCTCTGAAGTTGTGGAATTACAATATCTCTATCTGGGACTGTGGAACATTTCTGAAGGGATAGAAACTGGCTTTATCTAGTATAGTTGAGGAATAATAGTCAAGATAGCTCAACATGGTAAGAACTATTGTTTTGGATAGGAGGCAATTTCTCTAGTGGAAGAAGCCTAAAGGTAGGCAGCACAGTGCTGGTTGTGACATTAAGTGAGGTCTTCCAGGTCTTCTCTTCCATCCTCAACAAGCACTGTCTACCTCCTGGTTCTGGACTACACTGAAACCTCAGACACTGAAATTGTATTCCAGCTAGAAGGAAAGAGGAAAGTCAAATGTGGACATGTCCTTTACTTGGAGGATACTTTACAAATGTAGAATTTATATACATTTCTGCTTTCCTCCCACTGGGCAGAACTTGCCAGAAAGGTTGTGAAGCATGGTCTTAGTCATACATGTCCAGCTGTCCAATTAAATCAGATGTTGTGCTGCAAAGGAAGAAATCAGGAAAATATAGCTACGGATAGATAAGTCTCTGAAGCAAGGCTATTGCTTTATGATTCACTGTTCCGTGAACACATGCAAAAGAAATAGCTCATTGGTTGCTTGTGCCACTGACTCCAAGGGTAGAAGGACAATGTGTGAAGGATTCAATTCATGTTTTACTCTTATTGTGGTGATACATTTCCCATCCCCTTACTGAGAAGGAGCTAAGCCTTGCTTCCTCTGCTGCAGGGTTGAAACAGAGGTTGCTGTATATCAAACAGATAACCCTATCCCCACCATTGGTTTTGGAGGCATACACTCATGGAAGTAATGACAAGAAGTACCCAAAGGGGAAAGGGACTCTAAACTTTGTGAAAAGCAGAATGGGTTTGATTTGAGGAGGCAAGAGTCTTTAATACTTTTAGAAGACTGAAGAGGCTGGCACCTTGGTCATCCAAACAGGAGGGAGGTTCAAGGTCACAATCATTCACAACACTAATGGACACACACACACACACACACACACACACACACACACACACACTGTGAAAGGGGCTATGACTGATGTCTCTGGCAGCTAGATATGGGCCCCGAAGAACTCTAATCAGTGCTAATCTGCCTCTGTCCCAGAGCTTTGTGAGCCCAAAACTCCGTGGTCTTCCCTGTATCCTGGGTTTAGTGAGCAGAAGAAACTATAATGTGCCCTACAGAAGTAGAGACGGCTCCCCCAAATAAGACCAAGGATGCATCTCTCCCAGCAGGTGGACAAAAGCTGATGGAGAACGTTATCTTATAAATGTAGTGTTCATTAAACTCATGTGTTTTGATTAATGCTTCATCTTGCTCTAAGAGGCAGAGCTGAGAACAGTGTGCTGGCCTCCTGGCTAGTAACCTGGTGTGGTAAATTCTTGTGTACTTTTGCTGTTTCTGAGGGTCAAGGATAGAAGTAAACAAAATTGCTAAAAACTAATTCATCTTAAGTCTTCATTGACTTCCTTAGTTCATCATTCCTTTTGTTTTCTCACATGGATTTAATACAACATTGGCACTTTTAGGACTATAAACTCCTTAAAGACTATATCCTACGGTGACCATATCATAGAATGGTATATGTTGCTTATAGAATTGATCATTTCATTGACCCTTTGTTAGATACTGTTATGGTTTATGTCTAGTTTTCCCCCCAAAGCCTCATGCAGTGCTGGGGCAGGGACTTCTATAGATTGAGACTTGACTCATGAGTCACTGGGATTATATGATTTAGTACTGACCTAGAGTTTCAGACTTGATCCATGATCCTTGGGATTATGTGTTTTAAATACTTCTGGGATTATGGGTGTAGCCTAAAACAGAGAAACTGAGGCAGAGAGCCTGAATGTCATATAAAGAGAGAAAGAGAGACAGACTGAAGCTGTAGCTCTCTACTCCCTGGTTGTTCTGTTGCCTCTGTCGCCATTGTTGCTGTTCAGCCTCTGTGAACTGCTGCTCTCTGCCATGTGCCCCTCCGCCTTGGATGCAGCTGAGTATGGACTGAAACCTCCAGTAACAGTGAACTAAATAAGTCTTTCCTTCCTTCATTTTAATTGTCGGGTATTTGTCCCAGCAACGAGTAAAAAGTAACTAAGACAGATACTAAAAGTCATTGACCAGAATCTATTTGAGCTGAATCACTCAGAAATCAGGCCAAGGTAGAGTTGTCTCCCTGCAGAACTGAACATATAGGAGAGGGGCATTACTGCCTACTGGCACTGAGCACGCTTCTCTTCCTCTCTATCTGAGACTTATTGCAGATTTGTATACCAGAACCAAGTCTCCAAGGGAAATCCAAAGTGTTACAGCTAGGGATACTGATGATTTAGTAGATAATGTTCCTTTGTCCTGTACTTCAAATGAAACCAGTGGGAGATGAAGAGCCATCCTTCAAATGAGTCATAAAGACAAGTTCTCACCCTCTTGCAGTTAAAAATTTATGAACCATTTTCAAAAAAGCTGCTGAGAATCAGGCTTGGGTACACTCTTTCTGTGTCCCCACTTAAGTGTTATTTATACGATTAATTATATTTAGAGATATTTATTTAGATCAATGAACAACGATCTGGCATTTCTGGTTAATAAGTAAATATTAGTTCTGCTTATCACTGAGTTAAGCTAAAAAATATAAGCATCCCAGAGAACCAAACATCAGAGGAGACTATAAGTATCAGTTTAGTTTTACTGTGCTGTGCTACAAATGTTGGCAGTCTGAAAACTGGCACACGAATGCTTACCTCGAAGGAGAATACATCTAAGTGCCAAGATGAGGCTGGAGATGTGTCAGTCATTGCTATGGTAGTTCTCTCAAAGAGAAGGATTTGGAGCCTGAGAATGAAAGGAGGGTGGCAATTGATTGATCTGACAATGACAGTGACCCATGTCTCATAATTGGCCCACATACCATTGATTGGAGACACACATATTAGTGCCCTCATGCCAGGGTTTCAGATAGTAAAGATCGCAACTATGATATTATCAGAAATGCAACTGCTTTTGCTACTAGAATCCTGTGAAAAGTCTTTAGACTATTTCCTGCTATGTAGACCACTGTGTTGGAAGAAAGAGAGAGATCTTTAAGAACTTGCTGTTTCAGAATTGCTAGTGCCATATGAGGAAGGGACAGCGTTTGCTTCTACTCTTCTCAGTTATCTAGCTGGCCCAAGAATTAAATTGACATAAAACACAGTAACAGAAGAATAATGACTTTCATTATATAGGTACACACAGGAACACACAAATATATGAGGCTCCAGGAAGCAGCCAGATGATGGAGATGGAAGACATCCTGTGCTCCAGAGAGGAAGTGGGACTTGTAACTCAGAGAAGGGTAGAGTGAAGACCAATTATGGGAAGGGAGAGGAACTGTGTATTGTTCAAAGGTTTCCTGGGGATGGATATGCAAACTCAGCAACAAGGAAGTAATGTAGGAAAGAAGGGGAAGAGGATGATGGGAAGAGAACCACAATATATCTAAATAAATATGTAAGCCGGGCGTGGTGGCTCATGCCTGTAATCCCAGCACTTGGGAGGCTGAGGCAGGAGGATCATTGTGAGTTCGAGACCAGCCTGGGCTACAAAAGTGAGCTCAAAGCCAGCCTGAACTGCACAGTGAGACCCTGTCTCAAAAAAATACATAAATAAATAAATATATATGTAGCAATATAATAAAATATATATTAATAGAAATAAATGTTTAAAAGTATATATATATAGGTATAGATATGATTCATAAGAGTATACAAAACATTTGTCACGGGTCCTCAGTCTTTCTGTGACTTTATGAAATTGCTGTTTTTTTAATTTTAAAACGTTATTTACATTTTTTGCCACTATTTCATAAGAACTTTTCATTCAGTCACCATCAACCGCACACAGGGAGACAGCCAGATAGTGACAGATAGAAACAGAAAGACAGAGACAGACAGACAGACATGGAAAAATAGTGAGAGAGAAACAAACAGAGAGAGACAGGGCTTCTAATTTTATGTACTTTTAGATGAGAAAGTTAAAATTCAGAGAAACTAGACAGCTAGTTGAAATCACACAGGAAGGGAGTGGCAGAGTTGCTACTGCAGTCGAGGTGGTCGGACCTCAAAACTCAAGCTTCTTTAGCCTCTTTCATAACAAATCATTTTTTACTTTTCGCCACAGCACGATGACAGAGGGCGCCGAGAGGCCAAAGACACTGTAGAGTCAGATCCAATTAATTAGGGCTGCTTCCTCCCAGTCATCCTTCTGTCCACAGTCTCTCTCCAGGCAACTCCTGGCCACCTCCCGACACGCTGGGGACCGCCCACTTCCCTTTGTACCGCTCTGAAGACCGCAGGAAGGCATTACCTGAGAGTACAATTTCCTGTGACAACATCCTCCAGATAGGAGCGGCCTGCAGGAGAACAGCAAATATGTTTCAAGTGTCTTAAAAGATGCGGGAGACACAGACAGATGCTTGTGTCCCTTGGCTACTGTTTTCCCTTTGATGTACAAGACGAGGTCTTCCTACCACACAAATATATATATTGAGTCCAACACTGGGTAAAAAGATAATTGCTAAGATTCTTTTTTCCATGAAAATGAAAAATTATATCATATAAGGCATTAGTGAAAAGCATTTGTCAGTTTGACCCAAGAGATCATTTCTCGTATTAGGCGATCACAGGTAGCTCTGCTGCGTGCCTGTGCTCAGCAAACCCCACATCCCCAGTCGCTAATGGCATCTCGTCCTGACTGTCACTTCTTGAGTCTTACTTCTCTGCATAGCCCAGTTGTGCATCTGTTTTTTACCCTGAAGAAGTAGGTGCTGGGAATCAAGCCAAGAATCTGTGGCAGGACACATGACATATACCTGATGAATGTGGCTCTTCCTGACAGTGAGGTCCTCTTGATCCATCTGATCTATTTGGTGACATTTTACTTGGCAGGTTTACAGAAATGAAACAGAGAGAGCTGTCCAGGTTCTGCAGGAAGGTCTTGCCTCTTTATTATTTTGGTATACTCAGGTGGCATCGTGATTCCTTTTGAAATGACTGTTCATGACTGTCATCAAACAAAGCATATTAATTTATCAAGTTGGGTCAAATAAGAACAAAAGGAAAATAGTGAGAAAATGTATTTAGAGCAGTAATCCTGTGCATGATGAGGATTCCTTCAGGAAATAGTGCATGCTAGTTAAAAGATACCATTAGCTTTGTGGACAAATGTGTTTTTGAAAGCAACGTAGTAGTAGTAAGGTGTTTTTCTTTGCATGTTTGTCAGTTTTGTTGATATATAATTGGTCATTATAACTGTAGGCTTTAATTGAACTACATTTTCAGACTTCAATTAAGCTTTAAAAATCAAATAGGCAAATAACAATTTGTTACAGTATTTTGAAATCTGTATAAGGCAATTTTCTCAGTGTTCATTTAAGCTACATCGATCCATCCTGCATGTATTTGCTCTGTCCTACCTGTGTGCTTGGGTTGGAGCCGCATGGCAGGTACAGTGGCACCTCGCTCGCTGCCTCTCTATCTAATAAGAAGGTGAGAGAACAAAACAGAACAGTGTCAAATTTGAAAAGTTCTGTTGAGGATGAATTGTAGAATGCTAGAGTAAGCCATAGGGCTGGGGAGAAGGAGGAGGAATTTGACATAGGATAATTACAAAAGGCTTGCTTGAAGAGCACACTTGTAAACTGAGGTCAAAAAACGAAAAGGCATGCAAAGGGTATGAGAAAGCAGAGCTCCAGAAGACAAAACAGGATGTGCAAGAGAGAAGGAGATCTTCCCTGACAGGAGGAAGCCTAAATAGGGCAAAGAGACCGGATGAGGAAGGCTGCAAAGCTACATTTGATGGATCTATGAAATGAGGAAGTGAGGACTGCAAGTAGGCAGTCAGTCAAGAGTTTTGAGTTTAGAAGTAAGGTCAAGAAGAGAGATACATATGAGGGAACTTTCAGGATGTCAATCAACATTTTAAAACTATACAGTGGATAGAATTTCCCAGGAAGAGAGTATAGCCAAGAGAGAAGCTAATAGTGAGCTCTCACACAAAAGGCATCCAAGAGGTCAGCCCAGGAAGAAGGAGACCGGTTGAGTGACGGCGTGGAGAAGCCAAAAGAAGGACAGGGTTATTAGTAAAGAACATGGACTTATGAGCTCATGTGCTCGTGTATGTTTCCCCTTCTATGGTAAGATGATAGTAAATAATGAATACTGAGAAAAATTTCTGAAAAGGTATAAGACCTCAACAAAGTCACCAGGAGAAGAGCTACCATCAACAGGTTTGTCTCAGTGATTTCTGGAGGACGGGAAGCTGATGGAAATGACTCAGCACAGCAGAAGCCTTGCCACAGAGAAACGGCAAGCCCCTTGCTACCAAGTACAAGGGCCCAGGACCACCCAGGTTCTGTTAGGTGAGGGAAAGAGACTTAGTGCTGAAGACGGGCTAACTGGTTGAAAGGCATCGCATATACCTGTTTATAGTGGATCACATTCCCCCTTGCTGTCCAAGTCTCTCTTTCTGTCTCTCTGTCTCTGTCTCTCTGTCTCCCCCTCCCTCCCTCCCTCTCTGTCTCCGCTATAAAAATTAGAGCTCTACATCTCTCCAGCTTCTAGAATTTTCCAAATAAAATATGATGTCTACATTTCTAACTAGCATCTTAATGTGAAATCTTGTCACTGACAAAGCATCTGTGAGGTCAAAACTATCTTCAGAATAATAACGACACAGTATGCCTTTCCCAGTGTTTTGATGTCTGCACTGACAGCATGCACGCACCAGCGCTTAACACTGCTGACCCTTCAGCATCAATCACGTGGTGGCACCAAGCACCACCGGAAGGAGAAAATTCTTCACTGTCATGCACCGGGTTGAAAACCCAAATGATTCTTTTCATTTAAGAATGCTACTGCGGAAGCAGGAAATGAATAAATATTGTTCATTTTATAGATCCTGACCTTCAAGCACGTGTTACTTGTCAAAACAGGCAGCATACGTGATCCTGTTTACTCAAATAGATGGGCATTCCTGGGGATAAGCAATTGTGTATGTGTTTCTGTCGTAAACTGAATTAGTTGCTTATCATTTTTACCTGAATGAACAGCTTTCAGCCAACGTTGTCTAAAAACAAATGAAATGAGCTCTTTGCTCCAGTGAAAATAACTGACAGCACTTATTGCTACTTTAAAAAAGTATGAGCTTTGAAGCAGAAATAAAACTTGAGGCTTATATTCACAACTCAACCTGATGGATTCCCACTACTTAATGACTTTACAGAAGAGCCTATGGTGATACTACCAAATACTGTCTTTTGATAGCACGGAATGAAATGTGTTGACATTCCAAAAATCTCCCTAATACACTAAAGCAACATTTTCCAAATAACCAGTGTATAAAATTATAAAATCATACATAAGAAAAGCTATTCAGTGTCAAGGAGATAGCTCAGTTGAATAAGTGTTTCCCTGACAAGCATAAGGTCCTGAGTTCAATCCCAAGTACCGCAAAAAAAAAAAAAAAGCTATTCAAAGTGTGGCATAGAGAAGTACACTTTAATATAATGTAGTATAAACATGGCAATGTATGATCTCAGATTCTAAACTACAAGTAAGCTGTAAGAAACTATTTTGGTGAATTATAAAAATGCATTAACAATAGACATTATTGTCTCTCCAATAAACTGCATTTATAAAGACACAGTAATTGAAGCTCTTCACTAATCTGCACTTTTTGGAATCAGCATATAGTTCTAGCTGTTGTTATAAAACAAACTGGAAAGTAGTGTGAACTTTGTCCTTTCAGTAAAATAAGCACGAAGACAAAAATAGGAGTTAGGAATAGGAAAAAAAAAAAAAGGAGAGAGAAAGACAAAGCCTACGACAAGAGAGCTAATTTCTTACCTCATGGTAAGTTTGAGAATATTATCTATTGTAAATGAAATAAAACTGAAAAATTTCTGGTATTTCCTAAATATTATAAGAAAACACAATCAATAGTGATTCCATTAAGAGTCATGAATGTCAAGGAATTAAATACTCTCTTATCACAGAAGCAAAGAGATGACATCAAACATCAGAAATATTTTTATATTGCTTAGAAGCATATAAAGCAGAAAAAGGCTTAGAAATTTAGAAAGTATTGAGGAGACAGAGAGGAGCAACCAATGGGCAGGCAGGCATATCTTGAAAGATAAAATATAGGCAGTTGGAATTTCAAGTAAACAACGATCACTTTTTAGTATAAGTATGCCTCCTGCAAGATTGAGCCTAGCCTTATATTTTAAAAGTGCTTTTATTTTATGTGAAAATCAAATTTGACCATGTCCTGTGTTTTTGTTCATAGTATCTTACTGCTGCAGAGACTATTTGGCTACAATGGGCCTTGTGCTTGAACTATGAAGTGATAAGGTAAGTGGCCAATAACTATCAAAGGTGGTTTCTCAACAGAGGCTCAGCAGCATGTGCGTGGCCAATGGTATCCAGCAGTGGGAGAGGTTAAGTAGAGGCGCCTGGAGATGTGTTGCTCTGACAGTCACGCCTCGGAAAGGTTTTAGTGAAGTGATGGGAATTCGGGTGCCAGTGAGGTGGAGCTCTGAGGGAACAGTAAGGGGAGGCAATTACAAAAGCAGAAAAGAAAGTAAGGCAAGACAAAATGCATGGATTACATGAAAGGAAACATGTTTTCTTTATATCCATCACCTATCTCAAAATATTTCTTTTTTGAGCTATTGTAGCAAATCTTTATGGTGGACATTAATCCCAATAATAATTTGGAATAATGCCATAGGCAGTGTCTCTTTCCTAAATAGCTGGACAGATAAGGGGCTGACATTTTTATACAAGAATATTTGTACTGATGTGAGCATTTTTTATAGACCAGAACAAGAGAGTAAGAATATCATAAAGTGATTTAAGTCAGCAGTGCGGTTAGGATTGAAACCTCCAATTTCTATTCTTATCCCAAACTAAGCCAGCCTTTCAAGATATCTGGCACTGTCATGCATCTCATGATTGATGTCTTCATGTACCCTGCTAAACCCTCGTGCAATCACAGATGGGGTGCAAGGAGGGCGGTGAGCAGATGTTAGGGGTGCTGATCAGTGAACTCCTCCTTAATTCAGTTCGCAGCACTTCACCTTCCTTAAAAGCTCCTCCCACTCGGAATCAGACTAGCTGGCTCTTTTGCCAAAGAAAATAAAACTAACTTGTCTCTCTTTATCAGCTTTTTTTCTTTCTTTCTTTCTTTCTTTCTTTCTTTCTTTCTTTCTTTCTTTCTTTCTTTCTTTCTTTCTTTCTTTCTTTTTTTCAGGACCACAGTTCAAACTCACAACCTTGCACTTACCAGGCAGGCACTTATGCCACAAAGCTATTTCCCCGGGCCCCTCTTTATCAGCTTTGATTAAAATAGCCAGACATATTTTCATCAAGTTGAACCTCCTGCCCCACTTAAAGCTTTCCAAGCACTTGCTGTTCCCTGTCAGTTGTACTATGATTTGAAAAAGCCACCTCCTTTGTATTGCTGGGGTCAGGGACACGCAGGATGCGCCGCTGATGGCTTGGAGATGGGAGCTTGTCGTGCAAACGCTTCGGTTATGTACTTCATGTACAGCCTGGAGGAGTGGAATTTATCCTTTGTGTTTTTAACCCTCAGGATGAGGGATTCGGCATTTCCGGCCTGGAGAGGTTAACCCATCTCCTTGCTCCAGGTCACCTACAAGCACTCCTAGTGTGCAAGCATGGGAAAAATGAATGCATAAAAGCACAAGTGGTCGCAGGTTTCTTTCTCATTTCTTTTGGAAATGCTGCTTCTAGGAGTAATTCGATGGCCACTGGGTAGCTAAAGCCATGTTTTTTCCTACTGAGGCTAGTCTCAGCGTTTTTCTCATCAAAACTAGAGCTGCGCCGTATGTATGCTTTTCGAGAGTTTACATTGCACTTTTGTTGCAAAAGCATCCCTTCTAGCCATGCTTGTCTGCTGTGCTGTTTCTGTGAGACCTCTCCTGCAGCACACTCGTCTGCGTCTGCGTCCCAGCGGAACTCACTGCACTCGGTCCCTCTTGTACATAAATTCTCTGTTCACTGTTTTGCACTTTTGAAGACCCTAGCCAGATCATGTGACATACACACAAGATGAAGTCTGGTTAAAAAGAAATAGAAACTTTTTGTTAGATTAAACCGAGTCACCTGGTATCCTTCAAGCTTGCCAGTCACAGAGGTTACTGAGAGAAGCATCAAGTTCTAGAGATGGTTGTCCCTTTGCTATCACAAAATACCTGTGAAAAACTACTTAAAAGAGGAAAGGTTTATCTTGGTGCATCATTTTTGAGATTAGAGTAGGTCCATGGGTGGCTGGTTCCATTGCTTTTAGGACCATGGCAAGCTCACTTTGAAAATAACTGCAAGAGATGTAGATTAATGACAGCAAATCACTTGGCCATCAAAGTAAATGACCAATTACAAAAAGCATTGTACATTATTATTGAACATTGGAGCATCACTTAAATGTCTAAGTTGATAATATAGTCAGAATCACTGGGCAAATTAGGTGTTCAAATAGCTAAAAGAATTTTAGGCTAATCTCTACCACAAATGTTTTGAACTTTGGTTTCTCAAAATTAAATGAAATCTGAATGTGAAGGTGTATGTCTGCCATCGCAGCTATTCTGGAGGCTACGAGCTTGAGTTCCCGATATAAGGACTGCAAGTCTGAGGCTAGCAAAGCAGTGTTATAAGACCTAACCACAAGAGAGACACTTTCAATAAAAATTAGAAAAATAGAATCAAAAGGAACAAAATGTAATATTGAAACGCTATATTGTCAGTCATTGATAAGACCTCTCATATCTGTCTCATGGCCAGAAAGAGAATCCTATTTCTGTATCATATTGTCAGATACAGAAATATGAGGTTATTGCATTAGGGTCTAAAAAAGCTCAGGAAGTAAAGATCAAAAGTCAAGATACAATGATTCATAAAAGGACTGCTTCTAATGTTCTGCTGCCATTATGTCCCCATAAAAGAATCTCTTTGTATTTGGTCAATATTTTAACAGCACAGTATTCTGAATAGTATATGAAACAGACAAGAGAAATTTAATCACAAAGATCTTGCTAGATCAACAACTAACATTTGCAATGAAAACAAATCTAGATTCTATTTTCTTTTCTTTGTATTTTTTCATAAAAATATGTATGAAGATAATCCTAGCAAATGTCAAAATATCACCTTTTTAAAAAATTCAACAGTACTGACTCATGGTGCTCAAAACTGAGTAATACATCAAGTGGCTAAGAAAGCCAGCAAAAATATAAAAGTCAGTGTCTTGGAATAAAACACTTGGAGGCAATTTTTACGGACAACACAATCTTTATATGATGCAAATTGATTGAAAGTGAAGCACTGCTTGCTGGCAGCCTATGTCCTGTGATTGAACGCATAAATATTTGTAAGTGTACAACTTCTTAGCCAATCAACTCCTTCATTAGTGCAAAATGGCACTCTTTATCCTCCATATTATTTCCTGTGAATCCTGCCTTGCTTTTTTTTTTTTTTTTTTTTTTTTTTTTTTTTTTTTTTTTTTTTTTTTTTTTTTTTTTTTTTTTTTTTTTTTTTTTTTTTTTTTTTTTTTTTTTTTTTTTTTTTTTTTTTTTTTTTTTTTTTTTTGTTTTTTGTTTTTTGTTTTTTGTTTTTTGTTTTTTTTTGTAAATGTTATTATGGCATCACTTTCTATCATCTTTCTTTTAATCTGTTTAAATGCTAATATAAGACTAGTCTCTAGTAAACAGACCACAGTGCAGCTTTCCTTTCTCTTCATATCTTACAATTTCTGCCTTTTTTAATAAATGCATTTGGTAAAGGGTCTCTTTTCCCAGCTTGGACTCATAATGATCTTCCTGTTGTCTGCTTCCCCGGTGCTGATATTCCAGTTGTGGGCCAACAATCCACTGAGCTATCTAGCTGGCCCTAATTTCTGCCTTTGATTGGCATTTTTATACAATGTAACGTAAACGTTGGTATGCTTAGGCTGTTTTCTAGTTAGCCCATCTGCCCTTGGTTCCTTTTCTCCTATCTTATCATGGATCACTTTTATGATTTTATTTCTTAGTTTTTGTAATATTAGACAGAACTTTGTTGGCATTCTTATGACTGGTTTATACATCTATATCTTATTGTAGCTTATTGTTGACTATGTGAATTATAAAATCTTACCACTGTATACTTCCATTTTCCCTTTCTGCTTTCTTATACAGTATATATAAGCCCCATACTACATTGTTTTGATTTCTTGTTTCAAAGAGTTGACTATTTTAAAAAGATTCTGCTAATATGTACTAATACTTTTATATTAAAAAATATAAAAGAGATTTCAGTAATAACAAAAAGTCCCCAGAGCTCTTCACTCTTGTGTGTAGATCTAGATTTCTATCAGCCATGATTGTCCTGAGTGCAAGACCTGCTTTTATATTTCTTACAGTGTATTTCTACTATTGATAGATTATTTCAGATTTTGTGTATCTGTAAAAGTATTTCTCCCTTATTTATCTGTCAAGTAATTTTCATTAGTGACTTTATGTTTTCAATACTTTTATTTTTACAGGAGAAAATATATATAGTATCTCAACAACTTACATTAGTATTATCCATTATTAAAATTAATAAACAAATATTGATACCATATTATTGCCCAAAATGCAGTTTATTCAAGCTTCCTATGTTAGTGTCCATGTTCTATATTATTCCGCCTAGAGTATCACAGAACTTCTAGTTTTCAGGTGTCCATAGGCTCCTCCTAGCTGTGACAGAGTCTATTTCCATTTTTTTTTTTAATAACCTTGGCACTTGATGGAGTCACTCAGTTACACGGTAGGACATTCCTCTACTGGAAGTTGACAGTTTTCTTAGTTACTGATTTTTGGAGAAAGAACATTAAAGGAAAGCCCCGTTTTTGTCACAATGTATCAAGAGTACATATGGGGACATAATTTATCAGTGATGATGCTGACCTTGTCCTGAATGCAGTCATGCTTCTCAGGCTTCTCCACTCCACCCCAATGCTCTTGTTTGTCCCCCTTCCCCTATTCTGTCCTTTGGTAGGCAGCCATAGTGTGTGGAAGCTACTGAAGAAGTCTAAGGTATGCTCTACCTCCTGTAAGGAGAAGCAGCTGCTCATTTACTTGGAATTACATGCATGACAGATTCTTCTCTTTTCTCATTTACTAATTTATTAAATTACTGTATGGTTATGAGCACATGAATACTCATTTTATATTTTATATTACGTGCACTTACACTATTTATTTATCTATTTATTTTGGATTTATGAGAACTCTTTGAGTTGGCTCCTGTGTGCTTTTAATATATCAATGTAGATGTTTTTATTTTGGGCTCATCGCTATTACTGGCAGGTCAAGCTTCCAGGCCTCCTGTTCGAGGCTTATCTTGTTCCAGTTTTCAGCCTTAGAAATGGCCCTTTCTCTAAAGAGCCAAGGAGGCTACTTGTTGTTGTTTTTGTTGTTGCTTTCTTTTGTGGCGATGAGGACTGCACCCACAGCCTTGCACGTGTTAGGCACGTGTCCTATCATGGAGTTGCATTTCCAGCCTGCCTTGCTGTCTTTTGTAGAGAAAGCATTAGAATCCAGAATAGAGACATCAGATTCGTACATTGGCTCACTATTAATGAAGTGTCATTTGTTTATGTCTTTTCAGACATTATACTGTGTAATAATGTCTGTATATATCATTATATAAGTTAATTATATATACAGATATATATGTATATCTGTGTGTGTGTGTGTGTGTGTGTGTGTGTGTGTGTGTAATCATCTCAATCCACCTTGAACTGGGTATTTCTTTTCAACCACTGCGTCATTACTCTAAGTCCTCTGGGGAAGGGTTGGAGAAAGATTTGTACCATGGACTTCCAATTCTCGACTAACAGTGAGATCCAAGTTCAGTGAAGAGACTTGGAGTTTGTCAAGAACATTTGTAAGTCTGAAAGCTCAAAGGAGTTGATAATGATGTGCTATAGTGACCTAAATCAGGATTTTAACAACCATGCCAGGTAGAGTGCTTGTATGTTACAGAGAGCAACAAATATTCTACTGGATTGCTTCTATTGCTCCTGGAGGCACTGCCATCAATTAGCTGCAAGAAAAAGCATCCCCTCTGTTCTTAGTGGCAAATGCAACTCTCCTTGGTGGTCATGTGCTGTCCTCGGAAGCTGCTACTCTGGGTGCTCATCATCTGCCCTGAATTCATAGAGCCCATTTTAGTGGCAGACCTCTTATGACCATCTCTTCTCTGCAAGAGATAGCGCCAGAGCCCTTAAAAGTACAGTTACTCTTCTAATCTTTCCCTCAATGTCACAGTACATTTCGTATCTTCTTGATAGAGCTGCAAGGTATTCCAAAGAGAAAAAAGAAAAAAGAAAAAAAGTAAAAGGCTCCCAGTAAAATTTAAAATTCAAAGTCACTATAAAAATTAAATAGTATTATTAATTAAATGTTAAATTAGAATAGGCACACACAAGCTAGTATATTTCTGCCATGATCCAAGGTTTCCTCCAGGCCAGGCAGTTCACGGCTGGCAGGTAGGGTGGACAGGAGCTGGGTGGGCGAGCAGGAGCTCTGTATTAGAGCACACCAGCGAGCTGGACTCTGAACTTTAGGGCAGAAGACAGCAGAAAGGGCCTGCACGCCTGCAGGCAAGTGCCACTGGGTGACCTGTGTACCACTGGCCATGGCAAGAAAATTATAAAGGACCAAGAGACTCCTTCTTCCTGCAGTGACCTTCCAGCCCCCTCTACTGGCAAGGGAGAACCTGCTGGTTTATAGGAGCCAGCTCCAAGGTTGCCAGCAGGACAATAAAGGATTGGGCCACAGCCCCCAGGCAGCTGGTGTTTACTGACTAGCACAGACTCAGATGATAAAATTCTATGGTATTAGCACATGAATTGGGCAGAGCGGTAGATGAGGCCACCACACGGGAGAGCCAAGTTCATGCCGGCATTTGGCACATGATAAATCAGTTATCTCAAATACTTGTGGGAGAAATGGGGCTATTCCAAAGTTGGCCTTCTAAAGAAAAACAGAAGAATCATTTGCAAGATAATAATAATAATAACAACAATAATAATAATAAGGCTAGAGCTTTACTTCTCATACTGAAATTGTAAGTATGTCAAAGTAACAACATGGAAAACTTTAAAATACAAAAGCATATGGAAAGTGTGTTTTTGTATTTGCATAATATCAGAGTGCAAATGTATTTTTAAGTGAACTGGAAAATTTATAAAACACCAATGAGAAAATATTTCCTAGACTAAAAATCATTTCTAGGGTCAAATTATTAAAAGTCAAGAAAAGTGAAAACTGAGAAAAATGATTTGCAACTTATATCACAAATAGAGATCAATAAAATACTAAATTATGAAAATCATGTAAACAAATATTTCATAGAAAAAATGTGAACAGTTCTTTAGGGTATGTGTGGGAAACGCTCAATTGCATTTACTAAGCAAACTACAAAGTAAAACCACAAGGACGTGCCCATGTTTACCTTTTGAACTGAGTGCTGAAAAAGTTAAATGATAAATCAAGGTAATGAGGATGCAGGAAGCAAGGATGGCCATATATATTGTGCAGGAACAACAAATGACAGAACCCTATCCATGAGCCACGTTATGAAATTGTCAGGCTTCTATGTCCACAGACTCTTATATTCACAACTTAAAACTTCTGCAGATGTTTCCCAAAACATATACAGATATGCAGTGACATAGGGCCAAGGATGCTTTTTGCAGGACCCTTTGCACTTAGTTTGTGATAGCTAAATAATGAAACTGTTTTCAATACCCATAAGCATGGGATGTTAAATTCACTGGGATACCATGTGACTCACTGAAGAAAATGAGGAATGTAGAATGTTTTCTTGTAGTCAAGCCACACTACCTATCATAGTTAAACAGGAGGAATTGGAGAGAAGATCAGACACATAAAGCACCGGGTCTCCCTGACTTTCCCTGACGTTCTTCTCCAAAGCACGCAGGCCATCGAAACTAGGAAGACTTTTCACAAGCAGGTTGCAACATCCTCAAATGACAAAGTCTTTCCTGATAGCCAGAGGAATTGATAATCTTTATCTCTGAAGACAAAGATGCTAAGAATTAATTGTCATAATGAATTAGTTATCATTAACTATGTCTTCCTTATAAAGGCCTCCATGTCATACAAAATTATATTAAGTCCATTTGTATAATTCTTCTTGATCCAGGTTTTGTTATATGGACATTAGTCATGAACCCAGGATGGAGAGAAATATATTTTCCCTTTACACTTATCCAAAATTTTTCTAAGTGGACAAAAAAAATCAAAGCACATGGAATGTTCACCAGATTCCACCATCCCCATACAGGTATTCGGACTACCTAAGAGCTCGGGGTTTCCAAGGAGAGGCAAGAACCTGTTAGTGGTGCTTTTCTCCATGGAGGTAAATTATCGATTAGGAGTAAGACATGTTTGCTGTTATGTCTGCCTTTAGATATTCTTACAAATTTTGCTCCAGATTACATACATTTCCTATAAAAATATAAGTATAGTTTATTTATAAAGAAATTTTTGAAGACTACAGTGCATTGCAACATCCCATAGTGTAACAGTAGATTCCACAAAATAGGCTTTTAAATAGAATGGATTTGCAAGAAGCCTGTGGGCAGAGAATATTGATGAGGTCAGTTGCGCCTCCACAGACCGCAGTGTCTGCTCTGATCTGCAGATTCTGTGACATGTACTTGTGCATTGCACTGGCCACGCCAGCAGCACTGCTGGCAGCCGGCTGAGGAGAGCATTCAGCTTAGGAGGTGCTACCTGAGTTTCTAGGCCAAGCAGCCACAAGTTTAGTAAGAATAAACTCTTCAACCCCCTCTAAATACCACGTTAGTTCCATAATGAAATCCTGCTTCACAGAGAACTCTGCCTTCCACATAATTGCTTCATTAGATGTTCATCTCAACTTCTAAACCATAGTAAATATCCAAAGGTAAATATCCAAGAGATCCACTCTTATTAATCTAACAAGGCACCTAATACCTGTGCTTCGTGGGATATTGGCACAGTAAGAAATTTGATACCCTCACCCACTTAATGCTCACAGAGTACTTTTGCCCAGCATCTTTCTGTTTGCTTGCTTTGGAATTACAAAGGATGCTGGTCTCAGTATATTAATTCCAGTGGAATGGCTAACTGTAGGATCTTCAAGTTACTCCCTCACTTGGGCCCTGCTCTGTTTACAAAAGCAATTGTTCAAGACAAGCATCTCATTTTGTTCCCTAGGTTTTTTTTTTTTTTTTTTTAACAGATCACATGCTAGCAAACGCTTTGCATGGGAGAGGTTTAACACACAGTTAAAGAGCAAACAGATTTTTAGGCAGATCTCACTCTAACAAAAACCCTCTAGGTTATCTCCAGCCCTGAAGAATTTGACTGTGATCACATCCAGTAAGACTCTAACTCAAATGTCACCCATTTTGGAAAGTGTCTACAAACTAAGCCAAGGACTTTCAAATGTTACTACAATAAAGCACTGTATGTGTGAGATGCTGGATATGCTAATTAGCTAATCTTCCCACAATGTTTACATGAGTCAAAGTATAGCATTCTATTGCATAAATATATGTATATAATTATTGTCGATTTAAAAACCATGTATCCTATGGGAATATGTTCACTCATGCATCATCTTTCTATCCTTTAAGAAGAGGCTCATGAATGAGGTCCATCCTCAGCCTAGGCTATTTAACCTGAAGTTCAGGCCACCGTGATTATTCTGTAATAGATGAATGAATGAACAGTGCAGTTTGACCCCTTGAAGTGGACGCACTTCGAGGAAGCATAGGTGGCCCTGAGTGAGTCACACAGGGGAACAGATTGCTTAATTTTTCTGGAGCCTGCCAGCCAGGCTAGAGAAAATGCAGAGCAAGTCCTGAGACGATTGCAGCTCCCCAGGACACAGTCAGGGTGGAAGGGAATGCCTGCCTTCCCACCGGGTAATTGGCGCTCAACTCAACCTAGGAATTTTATATTCACTCTCCATTTTAGTGGGAAGCCTCTCTGCCTGGCTAGGATTTCAACAGACACATTTCTAACTGGCTTTATTATCATGACCCAGATATAAATATCATGGCAGGAGCCCGTGAGGTGGGAGCACAATTTATCCTAACTGAAAATAGAGGCAGAGAAGCATCAGCTCTAGTATTCCTGATACTAGAGTGGGGTTGCCATAGCAACCAGCTGAGTCACTAATGAAAAAAGAACAGTTGCACTATGACTAGGCTGACATTCTGTGACATTCTCTTATTTTACTATAGCTCTAATGATGTCTTCAGTAGGAATGACAGAGAGAAAAGGTTCTGACCTCTGTATTAAATCTGCAGCTGGCTGGACCCTCTCTGCCTTTCCCTTAATGAATGTGGATCTCAATGTGCAAACTGCCTGGGAGAAAAGCACTTTAGGAATTTGTCTGCACCATATATTGTACTTGTTGATTCCACTGTTCCCTTAATGTGGCTCTTTCTTTCCCAAATTAAGATGGCAATGAAACAGAGGAGCTCCAGAAGCAAAACAGGAAGGGAGAAAATAGTGAAAGGTCATTCCAGGGTGAAACGAATCCTTTACTGATGTTGGGAAATTAAAAAACAACCAGAAGCAGCTTCCGCCATTTGCCAAACAAGACAAAGCACAGCCTACTGTGCAAGAAATCCACGAATCTCTGCAAAGAGTGAGGAAAACTACAAAATAAAGTGTGAGTGATCCACGAGCCACAGTATTCATTTAATATTTGCTGCATTCTCCGGCCTGCACAAGGCACTAAGAAGTGTTTTGGAGAAAGTATTCTCAAGCCATTTAAACTCTAAAGTTACAAGGAGAGGGTAGAGCTAGTTCACAATTTAAAAATGCATATAAGTACCTGTTACAGATCCCTCGCTACTGCCAGGAAACCCAGAGCACCTGCCACCCTGGTCATCGATATACAAGTTCAAAAGCAGAATGAAACAAGAACTACCACAAGTTTGAGAAAACAAATGAAATTTGAAAATGGGCTTATTTAAAAGAGTCTCACTGGCTTTGTACAACACTAAAATATTTTATTCATGTTTTCATTGTATTTTGAAATACATTTGTTTTGTCTGCAAACCCATGAACTTGTTTTAATCCTAGACCAGATAGCTTTCTAATACACAGAGGAGAACCTGGGGTTTAGCATGAGCGTTTGCTACAAATTGTGCCAGAGATTCTGAAACTGAGTGCCTGCATCTTCTTATCAGCAGGAAAGGAGAAAGCTCATTCATTATTAAAACAGCCTGCCACCTGCTCTTTCGTCAGCATAACACTACCAGACTAAAGCTCTCGGTCTGTAACTTGAGTCATGTTATTCCTGTTCTCCAGATTTTAATTAAACACTTTCACTGTGTCGCTATCCCAGTTAAACGTAAAGGCTGCAGTCCAACTGGAAGTCAAGTCACGCCTAACTCCACTGCCTGGCTTGTACAGCCTTCCAGTTTTATCCCAGCCTGTCTGTACCACAGACCTCTCCCATTCTGGCCAACACCAGGCCTCCTCCATTCCTGCCAGACTGTTTCCTTTCTGGCCACAAAAAAAGGTGGTGCTAGTCACAATGCTCACTTCTTCCCCACAACAGGAAGAGCTTTCTTGCTACCTGACCCATCCCAACTCAGCCTTGAAGTGAAGACGATGTCGCTGGTTTCCTAAGGGTGTTTTCTGAATAGCTGTTGCTTTCTTACACAGAGCCTTCCACTCAGTTGACTACTGATCCATTTCCCCAGCCTGTTATTGTTCTCCTCACTAAATCGCTTGCCCTCTGTGAGCAGCGTTCACGTCCCATCTTCCTCTTACAAGGATGTGGTCCTCCAGTTCCTTCAGTCATGCAGGAAAGCAATTACTCAATAAACATGGGACAGCAAGCCAAGGGAGATTGCAGAGATCAGTCCCGACATGTGAAGCTTCAGAGTAGTCACAGGAAATTAGAGAGGAGAAAATAGGAGCGAGGTGGGTCAGAACCCGGCAATGTAGACGTTTTAGACTTTGGCCTTTTATCACACACTCTTTTGTCTGAATGTGAGTCCTATGGAGGGGAAGGACACCAACGGGGAGGAAGGTGACATGCTTTAGCTTGATCAGAGAAGCTTTGATTTTTATCTACACTGTGGGTTTAGACTTTTGGTACCTTTTGACTGAACATAGTTTGAGCACCTCTCTTCTAGGTAGTGAAGAAAATGGGTTAGCGCTGAGGTGGGTAAGAGCCAGCATGCATCCAACGCTGAACTGAGGTTTACTCCACCCCATGAAGTAAGTAGCCTGCTTTACCCACCAGGATGTCAAGTGCCATTACACATTCCTCACAGACGTTCTTTCGTCTGATCATTTGCTAATATCGAAGGGGTTCAGGCATATTCTGGCTGTCTTAGTCACTTTCTTCGTCACTGAGACACAATACCTGACACCCACAACTTAAAGAAGAATGTTTTATTTTGGTTCACTGTTTACCCGGCAGTCTGCTAGCTCCAAAGCAGAAGTACCATGAATGGAAGGGACGATCATGATGGCCAGGAAATGCTTTTGCGTCACACCCCCATGACCCGCCCCTTTTGCCCAAACTGTGCCTCCCTACAACACACTCCACCATGAACAAATCAGCGCATTTATGCACAGCACTCCTTCATCCAACCGCCTTCCCAGAGACCCACCTCTGAACACGCAGGACCACCAGGGGACAGCCCTGACCTAGTCCGTGGCACTGGCATTGTTTTGCCCTAACTACCAAGAAATAAAGACTGCTTTTTCTTCTTTCTTTGATGATTTTTTTCTCTCTCTCTTTTTTTTTTTAATGGGAATGTTTCCTTCTCTTGCCTATTTTGCACAAGGAAATATTAAAGGGATGGTCAAAGGCAACTAAAACTGGGCAGGTGTTTATAAATAGGTAGAATGACTAAGTCCATACCCATACGGAATATTGCCAGAGAAAACAAGAGAAGGGCAGCAGAAGTTTATGGCAATAATACATCTGTGAGAAGTCAGCAGAGAAATGGCCTTGGTTGTTGCTTTTTTTTTTTTTTTTCTCGGCGCCAAAAATAGAAGAGTCAGCTGGTGCAACGCAGCGGGCAGCTCCCTCTGTGCAGACCAGCTCTCCTCCGGACCCTGCTGCTTGGGGAACTCAGGCTGTGGCTGTCACTTCCGCAGCTGTCGCTGTTGCCCATTTTAAGAGAATGAGTGGAAGAAACTCCCTCAGGCTTTCTAGGTGCCAATTCAATGGCAACAAACTTCATTTTATGGAAAGCTCCCTGGTGGAACAGGCGTTCCAAAAGCACCTCTTATTCCAGCTGCTGGAATAAACAGGAACTGTGCCAGGCCTCCTCTCTCCTGGATCCGCTTGCACCATAAAGGTGGAATGTGTGGGGCCATTAAGAAGCATCCTGTCTGCATGGGAAAGCATTCATTCCTGGGAATCAAACGGACTTGGGTTTGAATTCTAGCTCAGGCCTTTGAAGGTAGATGACATAAAGAGAAATTACTCACCTAAGTGCTTCTATGCAAGTCCCCCTGGGAAGCCCCCTGAATGGACTGTTTCTGAGACCAGATGCTGAGCTGCCAGTCTCACACGGCTGCATCTCTTTGTATCTGTTGCTCATGGCCTTCTTTATCTGAGACATAGTAGACTCTGCAGACCACCTCTTCCCTGACCTCCCATTATACCCTGCAATTTCCACATCAGTCTTCAACTTCCTCTTTTACCATTCTCAAGGTTTTACTGCAAACTTGGGAATGCTAGCTTTAGAAAGGTCTCAGCTGAAGGGGCTAATGGTCTCAAAACAGCACTAAGTAAGTCATCCATACTGGCAACCCAAACACTGTTCCAGCACAATAGCTTATGGCACCTACAGAAGTACCCATAGATATTTCATTGTTCTTGTGGCTGTCCCTCAGCACTGTTCTGTTGTCCAAGTGGAACTAATTTCTGCCCCTTTGCCATCTACTATGTGCACAGAGCAAATTTCTCCTATGAGTCAGTAGAGCAGCCATGTGATTTTGCCCTGGCTTGACATCACGCCTCATCTGATTAATTAGTGCATGGCAGGTGGTACCTTCTCTCAATCACATTTATCAGTCTAATTCCATCTTCTTGGCATTGCAGTGACAGGTTGCATCCTCAGACATAACAAAAGAAATTCATATCCTGCTCTAAACTTAGCAACTCACTTGCGAATGTTATACAACTCCATGTTTGAGAACCACAGGTTTATGAATATCTCTGTCTTTGTCATAAAGCTAAATCATCCTTAAGGATCCTTGGGAGAAAGATTCATCTTTTGTTTCTCCTGTTAGGGTGCTGAACAGAGTGGACACAAAGGATTCACAAAATGAATAAAGAACAATGAAAAATAGTAGGAGTTATGTACTCTTAGCCTCCCATACCAGACCAGACTACAAAAAAGGAAACATTTTTCATTGCCCTTGGAGCTCAGGCCTAGATTACTCCTAGAGAAATTTATCGTAGGAGAAGAGTGACTGGAAGGGAAGGACCAGAAGGAAGTTGATGAGTTTACATGATAATGGGTCTGAAATTTTAGGAAGCGCAATCACAGGAACTATAACTTGCAAAGGACGGATCCAGTGATGAGGAGAGAACCCTCATGGTACATCATTCTCCACGCATGGGACAATTTCAGAGGACGTTTTAGATCTACATACATTGCAATGTTACATAACACCCCATAACAGCATTTTGGTTGTAATGCGCTGATTGAAAGTAATTTAAGAAATACTCCTTAAAACTCTTGCTTATTAGTATCTTTGCATTTCAACCAGAAAAAGGGTAAGAATTTCTCCTTACCTCTTCACAAAAACCTTCTTTAAACATTCAATTGTAGTAGAATAAGTGCTTGCCTGGCAAGTGCAAGGTCCTGAGTTCAATCCCTGGTACCACAAAAAAAAATTTTTAATTGTTCTTTTTTTAAAAAAATCTGTTTATCATATCAATACAATTGCTTCTGAAAGTATTCCATATAGCATTTGGGACTCAAAGGAACTTAGGGCAGAGATAGTGGACAAGCAAACTGATGTGTTCTGACCGAGGCTGTTCAGGGGAGCATGGTCAAAGTCACTTGGGCTGGGCCCTGAATGAGTTCAGTATGACTGGTAAACTTTCAGTTTCAGTAAGCACTCTAAGAAGAGAGGAAGAAAAGTTATAGGTTTCCAGTGGAGCACACCTTCACATCTGTCAGCTCTTTACTCACTGTAACCTCCCAGGCGATTCTGATGACAGCGTCATCTTGTACAACTTCCTCTATCCCATTCTGCCTTACTTTCTTTTATAGCTCTTGTATATTATGAAAGCTGCCATTATACTTTTATTTATTCACTTGTCATTGTCTGCTTCCCTAAATGGAATGTAAAATTACATGAGGGCAAGAGCTTTGTTACATTCACTGGTGCATTCAAAAACAGTGCTTTGACACTCAATATGTATGTTTGAATATATTAATATTTGATGAATCAATAAATTGTTGAATTAAATGAACAGAAAATTGAATACGCATGTGTTGGATGGAAAGCATGTGCCAGGAATGGTAGATAGATGATTTATAAATATTAAACATTTAAATTCCATGCCTTTAATAATTCCTGCAGGGAATGTTGATTTTTAGATTGACAGATGCAAAGCAAAATCTCAAAAGAACCTCAGTTCATTCATTAATTTATCTTTAAAGCATGCACAACATAAGTTGCATACTAAAATTGAAACCTGTTTCTTTCTGATTATATAACTCCTGCTATTTTCACACTTCACTTTATGCAAAAGCTTCAGGTCAGGCTGTTCTAACAGCCTTGAAAGCTGCAACCCTGGGGAGAGTTTTTAAGGGAAACCATTCAAAAGAACTGCTATGCTGTGCTTGGTGTTCTTTGGATTTCTTATTTTTTTCTATCTCTTGCAATAGGGAGGCATCAAAACAAGGATCGTATGGGTCCCTTAGCTGAAAATAAAGCCTGTTTGCTGCCGGCTTCTGCACCATGGGCAGACCTTCCCCGTTTTGAGGCAGAAGAGGAAAGCAGAACAGCTGGGGGCTGGTTGGAGCCAAGGCCAGCTCTGTTGCTCTAGTGAGTGTCTGTGGCCCTAGAGGGTATGGCTCACAGCCTGGTGGGTCTTGGCAAGACAAAGGAAGGAAGGCTAAGTGAGTGACAAGTGTGTTCAAGACACAATGGGAAAGAGCCAGGTAGGGAGTTGAGTGTTGACGAGAACAGCTTGCTTGATGACTAACTGGAGAGAAGGACAAACGCTGTTCTACTGAAGGACAAGGAGGAACAACACAGGATGTAGGGACCTGCTGTGGCTGCTGAGTGCAGCCCATAAGGCAGCGTTTCACCTTTTATGGCAGTGCCCTTGGACTGTGCTGTGGGCAGATGACTCAACCTGGTAAGAGCCAGATGGTTTTCTACCACTTCTTCATGGGAGTCCCCAGAAGAAAAGAAATTTGGTTGTGAAAACATCATTAGCTACTCTGAAATTTAATTTTTCTTGTATTATGTTTCATTTTTATGTCTTTTTATTGAGATATAATTTACATGAGATTACATGTACAGATCATAAATGTCTGCTTTGGCAAGTGCTGACAAACACGCCTCCCACCTCAAACAAGATAGAGAACATTTGCATCAACATAAAGGGTTCCACCTACAGTTTCTTCAAGCAACTGTTTGGATTTTCATTGTGACATTTTATTTTTACTTCTTCTAGAACATTCTATGAATCAATTCATATTATCTAACCCTTTGCATATGGATTGTTTAAACCATTCTGATGTTCCTAAGCTCTCCCATGATTTCTGCTTTACTTTTGCATTCTTTTTATTGCTAAGTAGTATCTCATTGTAAATAAAGAAAATTTGTAATTCACACATCTGCCTATTACCTAATTGAATTAATTGGTTTGATCCTATTGAATTTTGACTATTCTTTACATAGTTCAGGCATCAACTGAACTATTTTTGTTTGCAAATATGTTTTTCCCATTCTGTAACTTGTCTTTCATTTTTTTAATGGCCTTTCACATAAAAGTAGTTTTCGATTTGGTGAGGTATAATGTATGTTTTTTTCTTTTGTAAATCATACTTTCTACTTTTGTCTTACCCAAACACCCAAGTTTTCTTTTGTTTTTCTCTAAATATTATACAATTTTCCATCTTATATTTATGTTCATGTATTTTCATTGATTTTTGAACAAAATGTTAAGTTTATCTCATAGTGCATCTTTCTGCATACAGATTCTCAAAAGTTCAAGTTGTTTTTGTTTAAAAGATTATTCTCTCCAAAAAAAAAATCTCTCAGGCTTTCACAAGCAATGGCCATGGCTTATCCAGGTGGTTGATCCTGACAAATGTACAAAAGGCTGTACATGGTTTCAGGGTAGATCCTGAGGGGATTTGACTGACCTTGCCAGACAAAAAGTTATATTTTTAGTTATATAGGTCTTGTTTTAACTTGATCTTAACCATCCAACAGAAAAGTATAACCATGAGTTATAGAAAAATATCATATTAATACGCTGAGCTATAAAGGACTCAAGTTAACAACTTCAGACAATGCCAATTGTACTGATAACCCACTACTATCATGGTCTATTGGACTATATTGGGTTATTATGCTGAATACAAGTAACTACCATATTTGAACTTGGATCAAGTATGAAAAGGTCCTTTAAAGCCTTCTCCAAATAAAGCTTATCTAACAGCAATGGAACACCCATCTCTGACAAAACAAAACAAAAAAGGAGGATATAAATGAAGGACCATTTTATAATGAAATATATATAATATATATGCATATATATGCATATACAAAATAGGATGGATATTCAGCTACTTTCTCTTAGTTCTCAAGATATCAGGTCTGCACCTTGTTCTCTGAATACTATGAAGACAACAATATGCAATGTATTAATTATTGTAACTGTCCTATTAATCTGTTTTGAAATTTCTCATGGCTATTTTCTCATTAATTCATTAAAATTAATAAAAAAGAGATTTTTCTCTCCAAATGAGTTGGTTGGTTCCTTTGTTAAAAAGCAGGTCAGCATACTTGTGTGGATCTATTCCTGGATTTAGTATAATATAATTCCATAGATACATACGTCTGTCTCTGTCTACAACTTTCCAAATAAAACCTAGAATTAGCTTCTGTGGGATAAATGAATAAATAGGATGAAATTTCCATATCATTTGCATTGGACCTATGGATCAACTTGAACAAACTGGAATTTTTCTCAGTTATGGCTTCCAGCCTAAGACTATAGTATATGCCTCCATTTATTTTCCTTCATTGTTTTAAATTATTTTGACAGTCTTTGTAATTTTTGAGACAATCTTATATATGTTCTATTAAGTTTCAATTAAATGTTTTATTTTTGGGAGAAGTCCTATGCACTGTATTTTCTACTTCAATTTTACAAGTTATTGTCAGTATATAAGAATCAAATTGGGTTTAATGTAACGATCTTGTATGCTATGATCTTACTGAACTCACTTGATAGTTTATTAAAGGAATTTTTATTTTTCTTTTTGTACATGCCTTGGGATGTTTTTATTTAAGTGACCATGTCACCTGCAAACAAGGTTTCACTTACTCTTCACCAAACTGTAGGTTATTTCTTTCTCTCAGTTTACTGCAACGACAAGATACAGGGTTGCGTTAGGTAAGAGTGGGGATTAGACATCCTTGCCTTGCTTGTGAGAGGAGGAGGAGGAAGCTCTCAGTCCTTCTCCACTCTGAAGCTAGCTGTGGGGCTTTTGTAGGTAGTGCTTAGCAAAGTGGCACAGTTCCTCTTTGCATCTAATCTGCATAAAAGTTTATTATAGAGAGAGTGTTGGATTTTTTTCAAGTGCTAGTTCTATATCGATTGATATAATTTTTTATCAACAAGCTTGTTGCTATAGTGAATTGCATGGATTGACTTAGAGATGCTAATCCAGTCTGTCAGACCCAGAATAAATCTGACTTCATAATAAGGTACAACTTTCTAACATTTTAGATTGGATTTGCAATTGGTTTGTTGAGGCGAATTTTTGTTTTCTTGCTTTATTTTGGTCTAAATTTATTGTCCTCTTTTTCCTTCCTTCAGTTTTCTTAAAATTATTTTTGTCTGGTTTTGTTATTGAAGTAATACCTACCTGATAAAGCAATTTAGGAAGTGTTCCTTCAGTATTTAGAAGACATGATATAAAATTGGAATTAATTATGTATTTTATAAAATTCTTTAGTTCAAACTTCTGGCTTAGAGATTCCTTTTTTATAAATATTCTCATTATTAATTCAATTTTTAAAATTGTTATGGGGGGCTGGGGAGGTAGTTTGGTGGTCTAAGTGCCTGGTAAGCACGGAGACCTGCAGGCACCTGGGTTAGATCCAAAGTACCACGTGCATTGAAGGCCTCAAGTGGTCCTGGCCACCAAAACTGGGTGTGGTGGTGTATGCCTGCAATGCCAGTGCTGGGGAGGCTGAGATAGGACAATTGCTATGAGTCCAAGCTACTTAGTGAGACCCTGTACCGAATAACTAATTAATAAATGATTTAAAAAATCAAATTGTTATCTATGTCTTAATTTTTTTATTTTTATGTATTTAGTACAGGGTCTACAGGGTCTCACTACACAGAACAGATTCATAGTGATCTGCCAGTTTTCAGCCTCCAAAGTTCTTGGATTATAGGCATGAGCCACCATCCTCAGTCTCAATAGCTGTCTCAGTGCACCCTGGGGGACAGGACCAGCATGGCAGGCCTGAAATCAAACCTCAGTATCTGAGCCTGCCTAAGGAGGCACTTTAGCCCACTGAGCTATCTGGTCAGCCCAATCTTAATTAAGTTTTAATAGCTCATAGTTTAAAAAAAAAAAAAAAAAAAAAAAAACAGGTTTATTTTTCTAAGTTGTTATATTTATAACGCTGAAGTTATATTATTCTAGTATTACTTTTTAATAATTATAGGATTTGTAATGGTGTACTGTATTTCATTCCCAATATTGAGAACTTGCATTTTATCACTTTTATTTTTGTCTTTATTAGAGCTTTGTCAATTTCATTATATTTTGGTATTCTATTTTTGCATTGATTTCTGTCCATTGTTTTACTATTTTGAAATTTCATATAAACCTGCCCTTATTTTTATTATTTTCTTCCTTCTGTTTGCCTGAAGTTTACTTTCCTTCTTTCTGGAAGCATTAACATATTGTCAATTTGAGATTTCCCTCATTTTTAATGTAAATATTTAGTGTTATAATGTTTTCTCTGAGCATAGCATATTTTTTAAGATTATATATTCATTTCCTTCCATTCAGAATTTTTAGTTGAGACTCTTTCATCTGTGGATTATTTAGAATTATGCTGCTAAATTTCCATAGCTCTATTTTCCTGTCCTCCACTATTATTTATTCATTTATTTTGGTGCCGGAGATCAAACCATGATCCTCTGCACCTGCCTATGCTTGCCTAAACAGGTGCTTTGGAGCACTGAGCTATCTCACTGGCCCCTGTCCACCACTATTGAATTTTTTAGCTGGACTCCCTCATGGTCAGTAATCATTTGCTGTTCGGTCACCATTATTTCAACATTTGTTTATTGCCATTTTATGATCCAGCAAATGATCTATCTTAATTCACATGAAGTGGCCACTTGTAAGAAGAGTGCATTCCTCTGGCATTGATCACGTGCTCTACCAATTGCAATTCAAGTGTTATCTCTTGATTGTCCTATTCAGATGCTGCGGATTTTCTTTTAGAAGTCCTATCAGGGGCTGAAGGGCAGGCACAGCACTCTCCAAATAAAAATATGTCCTGGCCTACTTCTTTTAATTCCCTAGCTCTTACCTTGTATATATTGATGCTTTGTTCTTTGGTGCATAATTTGATTATAACAGCATCAAACTTCCCCATGAGGTCAACGTTGAACCTAACCATTGAATTTAATTCAGTTCTCAACCAGTTTGGTTTGCAACCAGAATTGTGGAAAGAATAAAATTAATGAACCAAGGTATCACTGTATTTAGATCATATATATGTAAGTTAATTACTGATGTCAATATTTAAGCTTCCATTTTATTGTTTGTTTCATCTCATTTTTATTCTAGATTTTATATTTCCCATAACTCAAGAAATAAAAGTTTTAATTCCATCTTAATTTATATATTCCTTTGCTTTCTTTATTTTCTTTTTATTTTTTATTTCTTTTCTACTTTTTCATTTATTTGCAAAGAATATTGGTGAAGGCAGCAATAATAAAATCTTTATTAGCAAATTTCTGCATCTGATGTGTCTCACTTCTTCACGTTGGTTGACTGTCTTTCCCCCTGAAGTTGTGATTGTTTTGGTTCTTAATTGAGCAGATGAATTGTCTTAATTTTCTTCTCATTCTTGCCCAACTAGGAATTTCTCCACTTCTCCTATTGCTCCTCTTCCCCATGGGAGACATGGGAATAAGCAGGCAGAATGAGCCAGAATAGATCAGAAGCCTTCCTTGTGTCTGGGATGTGAGATTTTCCTCCCTAATGGAGAGGCACAGTGTGCTAGTCTAGAAAAACCTATTCCCTCTTCTTCAAACTAGAGCAGCAGGGACCAGCGGAAGTCACAATGTAGAGAACCTGACTTTCTGTGCCAAACATAATGAGGCTAACAGGCTATCAAAATATTTACTGCTCAAATGTTAATATACATGCAGATTACCAGGATTTCTTGCAAAATCTGAGGTTCTGATTTAAGAGTTCTACAGTAGAGCTGGAAATTCCATAGACTTGTAATCTCTGATGATTTTGTTTCATGGATCAATAGGAACACTTTGCATAGCAATAACTTGCACTCTACTTATTATTTCTGGGGTAACATATTGGAAGAGAGCATCCTATTTTAAGAGAAACACTAAGGAATAAATTTGTTCAAAAGAGGTAAGGCAGAATAATTAGAAGTCACAAATGTCTGTGGTCTGAATGTTTATATCCTCCTACAACTTATGTTGAATTCTTAACTTCTAAAATGATGGTATTGAGAACCTTTAGAGAAATAATTAGGACATGGTAGTAGAGCCCTCAGGAACAGAATTGGTGCCCCTAGTGAAGAGTTGCTTCCTCTACCACAAGATGGCACAGAGTGAAGGCATTGCCTGGGCAAAAGCGGATCCTCACAAGATATGGAATCCCCTGGCCCTTTTACCTTGGTCTTTCCAACCTCTAGAACTGTGAGTGGGAAATGTGTTTGTAACACCCCCAGCTACTGCTGTTTTGTCACTGTGACCCAAATGGGCAAAGACCTAAACTATGTTCTAAAGTAACTGTAGAAAGGTCAATGTTTAAGCAGCTAATATCTCTTCCAAAATGATAGTCTAAACTAAAGACACATCAGGAAACAATTTAGCAGAAAAGGAATCAGAGAATACCAAACAGATAAGTGAACATAGAGAATTTATCCTCAGCTGTGATCATGGTATTCAAATTAGAAACTGCTATGAAGAATCATTTTTGAGTCAGTGCATTAGAAAATGTTTAATATTCAAATAAAATACAATAGGAAAATAAGTGGTTGGAAACTCTTGATGGGAAATGAGTCACATGGAGCATTTTCTATTACAATAAAACATGCATATATGTACTTTGACTCAGCAATCTCAACCACTGGTACCTAGTAAAATAAACACAGAGTGATGGATATTACTACAAAAATATTTACTGCAAAATCACTTCTGTAACAAAAGCTTAAAAACCAACTGAGTGCTTGTTAACTAATGATACACTAAATTGTAGGTGTTTAATGTCAGGGATAGCTTCTTATAAGTTCTCATCTTTCAAGATTAGAATGATCAAGTGCAGGGGGCCTTGTTATGAGCCTGTGACTATGGTCAGAAGGCCATAAGGAATGCTATTTGGGGAATTTTCATTGATTTATTTTATTTTATCTTTGTAACACATACACTGCTTCATCACTTCACAAAAATATGTTGAACAATGAACTAATGGTAGTCAGTATAAAATATCAGCAAAGCAACACAAAACTTGGCACTTACTCATGTGGATTTGAGTATTCTCATGTAAGTTATCTGTTCAGTATATTAAGGGTAAGAGTAAATACATCAAATTTGAAAAAGTCTGAATAAAACCTAACAATATTAGATCTACATATAATCACAACTAGGCAAACATAGACTTCAAAAAGAATATTTAATTTTTTGGAAGAAAAGCTGTAATTTTTTATTGAATAAATATGAAGATGGCTTAAGATATTTTAATTAGCCATATTATAGGTGATAATACAACGGATACAACTTTTCTTTTTTATTTTTATTATTATTAATTTACAGTAGTTAATATATTGCATAACATTGTCTTCATCTTAGTTGTTCAGAATATGAGACACATACATGATTTTTTATCTAAGTATCAGATATCTTTCTACATGGCACAAAGAGAAGGTAGCTGCATATATAGTCCAGCAGTACATAACAGTAGAGCGTTATCAGCTCATCTGACATTACTGGAAGCTGTTGACTTGAGCCTTTTACAACTCAGCATATATTAATATGGCATTCATTTTTATATCTTGTGAATGTTACCAATGTTATAAATGGTTAAGTTCCTAAATCTCTGTGTAACAATGCGTAACTTCTCTTTTTACATTCTGTAGAGGTTTTAAAGTTTAGAATATCAACAATTGATGAAAAATACCTGTTTCATGTTGTGTCTAAGGTGTTTGATATTCAGAAATATAGTGATGTTAACCTCAAGTACCTAAGTGATAGGGAATAATATCATTAAGTTTCTCTTATGGATGGTTAACAACTTAAGTGAGCAGTACAAATAATTAGACAAAGTGATACAAGAATAGCCAATATTTTGGCTCTATCCCTTCAAGGTCAGGGAAAACACAGGACATAAAAGAACCTGTACTGTAACAGCATATCTCAGTAGAGTCCCAAATTTCCTTTTCAAGGAGATTATGGGGCCACAGAGGAAAGTGATTGATGATGTACAGTGTGCCTAAGGAAAGTCACCTAGAGAGAAAACATTCTCTCAGGCTTCCACAGAGAGCAAAATGCCTGTGATTCATCCAGATGGCTGACACTGACAAAGTTCAGCAAACCGCTCTACATGCTTTCAGGCTACACACTGAGGGGGCCTGACTGACCTTGTCAAATACAAAAGTTGTATATTTATTGTGACATATGTCTTGCTTTATCTTGGTCTTAACTATCCAACAGAAAAGTTTAACCAGGAAGTATTTGGGGAACTTTTATAGAGATAAGGTATCAGTCTGTAGTATTAAAGTTTTCTCAAAACCTATGTATGGTTCTACAAATCAAATACAGAGAACAGCAAAGGAAGAAGGAGAGCTTTCTTTTTTTTTTTTTTTTTTTTTTTTTTTTTTTTTTTTTTTTTTTTTTTTTTTTTTTTTTTTTTTTTTTTGTGGCCAGCTCAGTTCACCGTGGAGATAGGGTCAGGGATTGAACTGTTATCCCTGCACTTTTCTAAGCTTGCCTCACTTTAGACCATTAAACTATCTCGCCCACCCCTCTATTCTATTCTTATCTGATTTCCTCATTTAAGAACTGAAACTTTGGAAATATGGTTCAGAGGCGGAATATCTTCATTAGCATGGATATAGGCCACAGACTGAAGCTATTTCATTTAGATGCATAGTAAATGAAGAAAAATGGTCATAGGTTTCTCTGTGCTTAATTGTTCAAACAAGATCCATATTTCAGAAAATGCTTCCTTCATATTCCTAGTCACTAGCAGAAAATGACTAATTTTTGACTCGGCAGAGACACAGCGTCAAAAATCGTAACCATATGGATAAGTGGCTCTCCGAGGGTCTAAGATTGATGGAACCTGATGCCTGCCCTTTGGCCAGGGGCATGGGCCTGCATAAATGTACTCAGGAAAGGCAGAACAGCATTGCATTAAGGATTGCAATGATGAGCAGCTGCAAGCCTGAGTCAGCCTCCAATAGCAGCTGGCCAACAGGCACTTCTCAGAGGTGCTTCTGGGTCTGAGCAGCTCTGGCTACACCCATTTGAAATATATTTAAGGATTACTTTTCCAATTAACTGCAGCTCCTTGAGAAACATATTCAAATATAATAGATGCTAAACTTTAACACAGTGGAAACCAATAAAACATGGGTATATACTTTCCTTGGCTAGTTGTCACGGTAAGGTTTCAATCCATAAAATAGGTTTGTACAGAAAACATTGTTTACCTGTTTTGCAGGTGACAATTCCATCATTTGCAATTTCATATGGAAAAAGGAACTTATGATAAAATATTTTGCGCTTACTACTGCCCTATTACAAATCAGCAAAAGACAGAAGAGTAATGATAAAATGAACACCATGAGATGTTAATATTATAGTGTTTCATTCTTTCACTTTTTCCAAATCTTTAAGGGCTCTCATATCCTTCAGAATATTTCTTTGAGGTTCTTCATTCTGCTTTAGAGTAAATAAATTCTTCATGGTGGGTCAGATTCTGATAAGATTCTTTCCTTCTTTTTACTTCTTAATTTTTTTAAGGACAGGCGTTGGTGCTAGAAGTTGGATTTGAATCTAGTTTTGTTGACAAAGTGCAATGCAACAGTTTACTTGACAAAAAAAATTTACCTGACAGTTTCTGCTCAATGAAAGGGGTTCTTAGAAGTAGTCTTTTTTTTTTTTTTTTTTTTTTTCTGTTGCAGACATATTTGAGAAATTAGGTGCATTTAGAAACTTTCCAACACAAAGTCTACAGTTTGAGCAGATGGATTCAAATTCCAGGTCCATCCACCATCTTTAAGGTGAAGTTCCACATGAATACCCTGCCTAAACTCTGCCTCAGTGCTCTTTTCAAGAAGATGAACATAATCTGATATTGACACGACTGACTTCTAGCAAGGACCGTACAACATATATAAAATGTTTCACACTGTGTCTAGCATGCTACATGCTCAGAATTGTTAGTGAAGCTGTTATATTTGTTTTGTGCAATATTTTACCCAAACTTATTACGAAACTGCAAGTGCTAAACAGGAAAGAGAGAGAGAGAGAGAGAGAGAGAGAGAGAGAGAGAGAGAGAGAGAGAGAGAGACTCTAAAATAAAAAGGGGCTTACCACACGCACCCATATAGGTTATATATTTATCAAGACTTTTGGATTAGTATTTGAGAATTTAGGAAAGCAGACAGCAAGTGGTGATGGGGAAAAGGATACAGGAAAGGCAAAACTCTTGACCCTGGATCTAGAAATCTTTCTTTATTTAACTTTCATTTTAAAGAATAAAAACACAAAACAAAGACAGGAACAGAGTGACATACAACAATACACATGGAACAGAAGCTTAAAATAAGAATATAAAATTAACAATTAATAATTACATTATTACCTATTGTAATTATCAAATCTGTTATTCAGACTACTAGAAATAGGTATGCAAGAATGCATGGAAACCTTTCTTTATGGTGCTAATTATATCACCGTTTCAATTCAGAGCTATTAAAGTTTATATTGGGCCGCCAATTTCCTGTCTTCCTAATAGCTTTTGATAGATGGAGAATTCCGGTGGCCTCTAGACGCTAATACTCATGTATTCCTCTGACACTAGTTCCTAACCTAGGTGGATCAAAAGAGTAAAGAGTGCCACAAAGATGTTGTATCCATCAGAAAAAGAGCATAAAATCACTAGTATTTTAACAGACAAAATGTCACAGGAAATTGTTTAAACATATTGGAGAACTGAAGATGTGACTAGGAATTCCAGGATGCCAGGAATACAGGCATAGTGCCCAGTTAGAAGGAAAGGAAAGGTCATTCAAAGAGCTGCCCAGTGATCTAAAGATCCTGTAAAAGTTTTCCGAGGAGGGCCAGGGAGATAGCTCAGCAGATGAAGCACCTGCTTTGCCAGGGTTCCATCTCTTGTCCTGCATGCTGGGCCGACCTAGCCCCCAGAGCACACTGAGCCAGCCACGGAGTCCACGCATGGTGGCGCACGTGGATCCCTACGAGTCCGAGCTGCATAGTGAGACCCTGTACCAAATATATAAAAAAATGGGGAAAATATTCCCAAGGACCTTTTGTATTGCATTTGTGTTATATTGTATTGTATTGTAGGTTGATCAATATTTCAGAAACATAAATGACAGTCATTTTGACTTCATGAGAGAGCTAGGCCTTTCATGGTGCCAGATCCAGGGAGTAAGGTAAATGAAGATGTGCAGTAATGTTCTGACTAGGATGGCACTCAGCAATGGGCTCACTGTGTTTTCCTTAGAAAATGTTGTGAAAACATTGAAAAGAACTTCCAGGAGGGACAGGAGCATTGGGGCCAAAGCGCTCATAGCAAGTGGGCATGTCATTTTCAAAAACTTGTATTATAGGGGCCAGAGAAATAGCTCAGTAGAATAAGAGCTTGCCTGTCAAGTGCAGGGTCCTGAGTTCAATCCCTGGTACCGAAAAAAAAAAAAAAAAAAACGTATTATAAAGAGAGAAAAAACATTAAAAATAATGAAACAGAATTTCCAAACAAGGTAGTAGAAAATGAACAATGCTTAATATATTTCATATTTTTATCTTCCAAGTAGTTGCTCAGATTATATGGTATAGGTATGCAAATTTGATCAAACAGTGTAAGCACGAATGTTCATGTCTTGAGTGGGATTGTAATAGTATGTCATTTGCTATAATATTTTCATAAAAATGTAAATATTCACTGTATATTTCAATCATAACCTTATACATTTTGTTTTTTCTACTTGGTTTAAAAATTCCTTTTGTTTGAATGAGTTTTAAAGAATTGCTCAAGAAGTTATATCAGACTGTAATTTATCAGAGAATGATAATGTAGTGATTTATAGGAAGTGCCATATTAATAATTATAATTGTCTTTGTTTAAAAGACATGACAGCCATGAGAAGAGAAGCCACACTTACCCTGGGAGTCCACTGAGGTTAGAATCCAGATAGGCAGCAGAGTTGGAAACAAGGTCTAGCTACAGTAACCTCTAGGTAGGGAAAGCAGTACCTCCAAGTAACTTGGGAATCTAGCAACCATTTGGCAGATTACCATGCATTAAACCAACCATTTTTCTATGAACAACAGCCTCAGCACCCCCAGGATAGATCTGGCCTGCAACTCTAACCAAATAAAGAAACTCTAGTTATAAATATTGCAATAAATACATTTATTGCATAAGATATTGCAAGGTATGTTACATATCTATTGTAGGTTAACCAGTAGTCCATGGAGAAAGGACTGCGTAGAACAGTAATACCTACTTATCAGACTGCATCTAAGTATCAGCCAGTGCTCTGTTAAACCCTCTATATATCAGATTCCATTTAAAGCTCAAATAATCCCTATGGAGTATTTTTACTTCTGTATTACAGATGAGGGGGTAGAGAAGAATTAGACTAAATAATATACTTCAAATCATTGAAATAGGAAAACTGCCTTCAACTCCAGATTTATTCAAGTTTAAAGCCTACGCTCTCTCTACTGCATGGCACTGCCTTGAGCATTGGTGAACATAGAGTCTTATTTCTATAATTGCTCTGGTTATTTAAGCAGTAGAGTTTTGTTTTCAGAAAATAGTACCCCCCTCATGCTCAGCTTACCACATCAAGGTTTTATAGAGGTATTGTAAAGGTGTTACAGTGGTTCTTTGCTATAAAAAATAAAGCTGACTTTATTTAACAGCAATCAATTACAGCCTCTGGTGCCACCATTCCTGAGGACCAGAAGGTCTGCAAGATGTACCTGAGGCGACAACACTACACACCAACATAATAATGCAGTCTGTCTTTGAAGCAGTAGAGCAAGGCTTGGAGGTGGTTAGGCAGGGAGAATGTGATCAGATTCCCTCCCTAGCGCAGTTCACTCACACTGGGAAAGACTGGAGGACTGACAGTGATGTTAAGCTGATAGTATTTTGGATGTGAGCTTTGTGTGGAGATGCTTGTTGAAACACGGAGGGAAAACAGTTATTTGTTAAGTAGAAAGATCAGCAAGAGGTAGTAGCTAATAACAGTAATGAACATGATTAATCATGATAAATCATGAAGCCATCGCCCATTTCAACTCTGCACACACATTCCAAGAGATTTTTAAGTTCAAGAAATGCTCCATTGTATTCAGGTTGGGAATAAATGCTGACTGAGAAACACTGAGAAATTCCCCACTCTATTCTGATAAGAATAATCTTTATTTTGTTCCAATCATGTATGATACACTGCATTCCTATAAGGAATATGCTGGGAGAACTATCCAGCTGCTTCATAAAAGCTTCTATTTTTCAGGAAAAGAGATCTTTTCTATAGAGAAGCATTCCCCTGGGATCGTGTATGCTCAGTGGCAGCTCCTGAGGTAGCTGAGGTAGAGAGGTGCTTCTGCTTGGAGCCTGCTGGTCCTCATGTCTGCTGTCCGATCAAGCCACCACCTGGATATTTACCTAGACTATAATTATTTTAAGGGAAATACTGTAAGGATTTTTAGAACATTGTTTTACTTTCTGTAAAGTAAAATCTGTCCAGTTTAAAAGTATGTATAACCCATTTCAAACTTATTATTTTCTTCATTAAAAGTATCAGTTCACCAGGCTTTGCCATCTGATAAGTCCAGTGGCCAAAGTTTAATTCTTCAAATATGGATTTTTATTTATTTATTTATTTTTGTCTTTTTGAGACAGGGTCTCGCTATGCAGTTGAGGCTGGCCTTGAGCTCACTTTTGTAGCCCAGGCTGGTCTCGAACCAAATATGGATTTTTAAAGAACTGCTTCTTACCAGTTGTATGAAATTACATTCAGCTAGCAAGAAAAATGATTTATGATCCACTCCCATCAAAGTATTCCATTCACAAATGTAAAATAGTATGTACTACAAGTTGCTGGCCATAAGACTACTAATCCACGGTCAAAGCATTTTATTCCATGATCTCTTTATGAATCTTCAGAACAAGGCTGCTTGGTATAAACTTTATAAAATGCTTACTTCATGAGGAGAATGCTCCACCCACTTGCTGCGGCTCTGCTTAGAAAGGAGGCTGCCATCATTTGGAAATGGAATTCTGCATTTAACTTCCATAGTTTATTTCGTTTCCATTTCCATTAGGGCTTTAGTTTTTAGCACTTCAGAATAGTTAATTTGTCTTGCCAAATATTCTTATTTCTTTCCTGGATTATAAAGTCAGACCACTTTTTTCTTTCCAGCTTTTGAAACTTAGTCCTGTACTACCCTTTCTTCAAGAGATATTTTCCTTTAGAAAGTAAAAATAATATATATGGCTTTAAACAAAGGATTTCTGAGTAATGTCAAATTAACTCCCTGTTAGTCAATTTATATTCAAAGGTCTCAAGTGATACTCAAACTGGGAGAGTAAATTGTTGAATGTTCAGGAAACTTTTTGAAAAGATTCAGGAAACATGCTTGACCTTTTATAAATAAGTTATTTTGTGAAAATGTTTGAAAGTTCCACATTTATGTAGAAATTTAATTTACATAGAAAGAAGTTTTATTTTCAAAATCATAGCCTGTCAATGATTTCTCTTCTTTAGAAACTGTTTGTATGAAAATGGAAGCTGAAAATTTTCTTTGCAATATAATTTGAGTTTTGAGAATTCATTTCCTCTTTCAAAGAAATTATAATTCCACTTTCAGACTTACCTGAAAGTCAGTTTTACATTTGTCTTTAAATGTAGTTTCAAGACAAATGGAACTTGGCACCAGTAGCCTTCAAGTCTGTGTTCAGCTACCATTCCCAAAAACAGCATCTCTAGAGCAAGGAATTTTAGTCCCAATTTGAAGAGGTATAATATATTTAGTCTAAGGTCAAGTAATTCTTTTAATAGGCTAACTTTTCTACATCAAGAATTTATAGAATGTAATAATTTCAGCACAATTATGCTTTTCTTTGAGTGGCTCAATCTAGCAAAAAGCCTGGCTAAATAATCGGCTATCACCTCTCTTTCATGAGGGTATTTTCCTCTGATTACAAGAAAATCAGATATAGTAGCTCTCTGCGCTCTAGCCAAGTGTTCCTTCTAGGGGGAATTCTCAATTGTGATGGTTTTAAAATAGACTTTACAGGGCTACTCAAAACAACAATCTGAAGTTCATAATATATTGGATATGTAAAGCTGATCAAAGGCAGGTTTAATCAAGAACAGTGTTAGACTTTCCCTGCAATTCAAAGCAGATTGTTCTGTGCTGTTTCTAGTAATTGATTTCAAAAGTAATTGGAAAAGGAAATCTCCTATGGTTGGGGTCTTTTCCTACGTCTTACAAGGCAAGTTGCACTAGGGATCATCCACATCCACAAAGCGTGGCCCATGAACCACACTGGCAGCGTCTGTGAGCTCATTAGAAATGCAGACCGACTGATTCAGGATATTCATTTTTATTGAGATCCCCAGGCAATGCATAAGCACATTAAAGATTAAAGAAGCACTGATCTACTTAACATTGATGCTTGGAAGGGGCGAAGTTTCTCTTTTGCAGCTTGCCAGTCTGTCTGCTAAAGCAGGCTGCCACACTGCAAATAGGCTGCAGGGGTGCACCCCTACATACTGCCCCACGATACAGAGCACAGGGGAGGGAACTGATTCCAACAGGACCACACCCCAGGAGCTCTGCCCCCCACAAGTGGCCTTGCCCACTCACCCCAGTGCACCACACAAATATCACACTTTCTCTACGTGATGCTGTACAAAAACGTTAGCAAAGGGAGCTGTGATAAGATTTAATGAAGGATTACTTTCCTAGGGAGCACCAGCAGGGAAAAGTAAATAGAAGTAGGAAATCAAAGCTCTTGGGCACAGCCAAACCCAAGCGCAGGCTTCAGTAGGAGATGAAATCCACCTCAATGCTTCAACTTCTCCCAAAGACCAAGACAACTGCCACATGGCGGCAGAGGAACAGCTCTTGGCTGGAAGAGTTGTCAGCACCCTTGCTTCGAAATCAATTTTAATTAAAATATTATTAATAAGTATAAATATATAAATAAATAATTTTTAAAAAGAGATAATTAGACATAGCTAATAGGATACATAAAATTTTCAGCAATTAAATCCCTGGTAGTGGCCAAAGATAGATCACTTGACAATGCTTAGGACAGGAGTAGCTTAGCCACTTTTCTCATTGCTGAGATAAAATGCCCAATATTCAGTGTTATAGGAAAGGTTGACTTGGTTGACAGACTGTAGAGGCTTCAGTCCACAGTGAGCTGGCTCCAAGCACAGTGGTGCGGCAGAGGAACACTGCAGAGGAGGAGCAGTCCATGGCAGGCAGGCAGGCGAGAGCACACTAGCCTTCTTTCTGCCCCTCATATTTTATGCCCTGTCCATCCTAGGGTGTGGGTAGCTCCCACACCTTTAATCCTAGCCAGAAATATTCCAAACATCTGAGGACTGACGTTGCATCTTCTATAATTACACGAGGCTTTGGAGGGCTGACACCTGCACATAAACCACAACAAGGAGCCAGGGGTACTTATGAAATAAAAAGTCACAACATAATAACAACAACAACAAGAAAGTAGTTGGTAGCAACATGTATCAGTGAATAAAAGCAATTGTATTGTTAAGGGTTCTGCTTCCCAAGCCTATGTTTTGGAATAACTTCCCAGAATAAGGGACTGCCGGATGAGGGCCCTGTACCTGGCCAATCTTGCACTTCCAGCAAAGTGAGAAACAAAGCTGTGTTGTTTAAAAGCCACCATGCTTGTAGTTCTTTATTCCAGCGGCCCTAAGTCCATGTGTGTCAGCCACGCCTTCCTGCCCTGTTCTCAGGAAACCTTTGCAATGCCATAGCACAGACTTCCGGTGGACCCACAGTGTCAATGACGGGACCCCATCAAGCCTCAGCAGGAGAATGAGATAAGCATGGCCCAACTAAGCGGTCAGATTTACAATCCCAAGAGACCGTGGCTCGCACTCCAACTAGAACTACCTTGGAATGCAGAAAGAAGAAAAAGTGTTGTCATTCGGGGCGAGGGAGCTGAAGTTCTGTCAGTCTGTCATGCTGTTATCCTCCCTGCAGTAGCCAGCTACTTATACTGAAAATAACCCAAGAAAGGAAAAGCTGTGGCAATCTGTGTTTCCTTTCCTACTCATCAGCGAGCTAAAGGTTCAGAGCGGAGCACATGCATATGGAAAAGTAAAATAGGAACAGTTGAGTTAGATTCGTGTAACATTTCCTCCATTCTGGTAACATCAAAATACTACATTTACATAATTTTAATGGTTCTGAAATAATTTTAATTTCAACAGGAGTTACATGCTATCATATTTGAATTTGAAATTGACACTGCACAATATAAAAATGTATGACAAAACTCATGCTAATAATTTAAATTTTTCTTCTTTTACTTAGCATAATATTAAATATCACATAAAATATCATGCCAAGTCCAGAAATCTGGCAAACAGAAAAAAAGTGTCAAACTGTAGGACTGTGAATGATATCTTGCCTCTGCTTTTTAAATAAGAGGATTTACATTTTCTTTTTGCAGTAAACTCCATCAGTTACGTAGCTGGCTTGAACTGTAATTTCTGTTCAGTTTTCTGTGTATCACAATTGACTGGGGATTTCGAGAGGAGGGGACTATGTTTTTCACCTCACTATCCCTAGTGCCTACATATAGCAAGCTCTCAAAAATGGATTTCAGAGGTCAATTATAGTTAATTTGTGTGTTTCCAAAAGGTGAGAAAAGAAATAGCTCTTCTCCCATTACAAAGTCTATTTTGTCCTAAATGTGTCACTGTGGCGTGTGGAGGGCAGGACCAATTCCCCGATCAATTAGCACTGGCTTTAAACGCCCGCTAGGTCTGGGTCAGGCATCAGGGGGCGATTTGCCCTGCAGCTGGGTGTCATTCTTGAGGCAGGGCTGATTGCTGACAGACCCAGGGCGAACCAGGGAGAGTGGGCAGCAGGTGCACCCATTGCGGCATAATGTACGCACGCTGGGAAATCTGCCTTGGCGACAGACAAGAGTGCCCGGCAAGGCAGAGGGAGGCTGATCCTCCCATCGACAGCCTCCATAGCGCAAGAGGAGGAGGGCTGTAACTCCCGAGCCGAGACCAACCACAGGCTACACAGTGGCCTAAGTCTCCAAGACACTAGCGACCCCAGACCCAGGGAAGGGCAAGTCACGGGGGAAGGTGGGATTGCACTCCAAGAGCAGAGGGAACGCAGAAAAAAAAAAAAAAAAAAGACCTCAGCAAAGACCAGAGCTCAAGGGGACAGCCAGCCAAGGCCAAGGCAGAGATGAAGACAGACAATGACCCAGAGCACTGACAGGCTGGGATACTCAGCTGCAAAAAGCCAACCTCGAGGGGCAGCGGGGATGTAGCAGCCCAGCTAAGGAGAATGAATGTCACGTTTTACATCTTGCTCAGTATTTCTGTTTCATAGTAATATGCTAAGCTTTGTTGTAAAAACACTTATCTAGATTAAATACACTGTAAGAAGATATAATTAGGCATTTGTGAGGCTTGAAATGCTTAAAAAGAATATATAATAATAAGAATATATAATAATGAAAAGGGCTGTGGCCCCTTTCAACTTATCTTGTATTTTATTCTTTTATGAACATTTTCTTTTATTGTCTTTCTTATTAAAAGTCTCCTTTTCAATGCACAGCATTCTTTTTTCTCCTCCCCATCTCCCTCCTCCTCCTCCTCCTCTTCCTCTTCCTCCTCCACCTCTACCTCTTCCTCAAATGGCACTGTTTTAATAATCTGTATTATCTTGCCTGGGAAAAATAAAAGTTAACTTGTGCACATTGATTGACATGTAGTTATTACCATCTAAATCACATCTCAAAAATCAATCATGGAGAGGTGGAGCATAACAGTGGGGTTGCTCCGTGGTTTCTGCATCTTACAGGCTAGGAGAGCAGGCAGGAGCTTCCAAAGCCTGGGCTCACAGGACAAGCACTTGCCAAGCAGCTTTGCAACTGTCTCTGACATTCTGAGAGTCATCCACCTTAGAGGATGGGGCATTTTCCCTCCACAGTACCTAAACAGCTTCTGCACACTGACGCTTACCTGGGCTAAGAGTCTCTGAAGTTATGACTCCATGCCAGTGTGGAAGCTGTACCATTCGTCAGGGTGAGGTCTCAGGGGCTCTCCCTGGTCTTACTGCCCACCAGCAGTATAGGAAGCAAATGCAGTTGTTACCTTTGATTTCATGGATCAGGTCACGGAGGGCTGCAACTTCTGCAGGGCTTCCTTCCTAGTGACTGAGTAGACCAGGATGAATACATGGCTCCTGGTAAGGAAGGACAGGGTGTTACCAGTGGGGACGAGAGTAGTTTACGGTGGTGTCACTCATGTGCAGGGCACTCATGCTGCTGATATAGCCCAGCTACTGGCTCATAGGTATCAACTATGCATGGCTGAAGGTACCAGCTTTTTCTTAACCGTGTTAGTACAGCCAATTACCATCACACAGTAATCTTTGCTCTTCCTGGAGGAATAGAGACATGGATAATAGGCTGGGGAAGCAGAAGTCACATCCACAGCAAGGAGTTGTCTGCTTTAGAGGACCAGAGGGCAAGTACATTGCAACTTCTCTGGCTCTGAGCCACGGACAGAAGAAGCCTCTTTTCGAGTTTGGAACCAGCAAGCAAAGTTACTCTTTGCAGAGATGGATGCAGAAACTAATGGAGTTCTCAGGGCAGCAGATGGGGAGAGACAAGAACACCGGCACCCCAAAGATGACAGCGTCGGAGCTGCCTGACTCAGACTGACACCAGAGCCAGTAGGGCTGGCCAGGAGATTCTTCTAGTTCTGCGTCCACATTCATCTGTTACATTTTTTCCCCATCATCTAAAGAAGCTACCAGGGGCACGGGACAGAAGAACAAACTTCTGGCAGGAAACTTGTAGATTGGTTAGAGAAACAAGACAAATATATGTGGAATAAAAATAACGGTTGAATTCTACATAACTGGCCCATGATAGAGCTCCTATTTAAGTAATATAATATATGAAGGGGAAAACAAAGTGACAGGTCGTAGCATATGTCTAGCGTTGGTCAAGAAGGAGAAATTCGGTCTGCTCAGAAGGTATGTAATGAGCCCACAGAAAGCTGCAGATGGAGTTGTGCCTAGCAGTGTGGTATTATAAGAAGGGGCAGTGTGGTAGGCTGAATAATACCCCCCTCCAAAAATATCCAGGTCCTAATTCCCAGAACATGTTCACTTTGCCTAATAGGACAATAAAGAAAAAATGTAAATGAGAAAAGGTAATTGAGATGTCCCATTAGTCCCCCTTCCATTGCTAAAACAAAATACCTGATACAGCTTAAAGGTTGGGAGATGTGTCTAGGCACACAGTCTCAGCTTATGGCTGGCACTGGCACAGAGCAGGGGAAACAGCACCAGAGAGAGGCTACCTGAGCCATCCCAATATACTAGAAAGTATGTTCCACTATTCCCTGGGACAGATCCTAAAGGCAATCCGGTCTAACTCCGCTCTCACTGCCCCGGATGGTTCATCATCTCTGATTGCCCAGAGAGGCTCAGTGTACTCACAGTGGTCCTTAGGGAGGCAGCAGAGAAGGTCATGTGATGAGGGAAGCAGGGCCGCAGTGACCTGGAGGGAGCTGCAGCCCGGGGATGCAGGCAAGGAAGCAGATTCTCCCCTCACAGCCTCCAGAAGGAACAGCCTGGTCAATATCGTGACTGTGGCCTCATCAGACTAACGTAGACTTCTGGCTCCAAACACAGTAGGAGCACAAATGTAGATTGTTTGGAGCCACTCTTCAGTCGAATTTGTTACAACGGCAAGAGGAAACTAATAAAAGTGATAAGAAAAGTGAACCGAGCACACAAGCTCCTTGTGATACCTGTGACCATCCCAATAAATATGGTTGTAGCCAAGCTCGTGGTAAGACTTGCCCTCTGGCACCCCCTGCGCTGTTCTGTATAGATCTTAGCACCATACCCCAACTGGAGGCTTGCAGAGTGGAGGCTCAACTGGGCCCAGCCATTGCTGCAGCGTGAGCGTTGTCAGGTGCCAATAGCTCTTTTCTCCATTTCTGTTCGATGATACAAGGTCACCTTTTCACCATGACCTCCTATGGCTTTTGTCTTTGCATGTGAAGAGAGATCTCTAGCGTCTCTTCTTTTTATATGGGCACAGTTCCTATCTGGCTTAAGTCCCACCTTTATGATCCCATGTAACCATAACTACCTCCTTAAAGGTGCTATTTCAGAATGTAATTATAGTAGGTGGCATAAGTCATGATTTAGCCGGTTGTGGTGGTGCACGCCTGTAATCCCAGGACTAGGGAGGCTGAGGTAGGAGGATCGGTGGAGTTCGAAACCAGCCTGGACTACAAACTGAGGTCAAGGCCAGCCTGAACTGTACAGCGAGACCCTGTCTCAAAAAGACAAAAAAAATTAAAAAAAAAAAAAAATAAGTCATGGGAAACAACGCAATATAGAGACACAAAATTTCAAAGATTATTTTATAATAGTCACCCAAAGAGTCCTATACAAGGAGAGCACAAGCAATATGTCCACACATTATATAGACCAGAAAATCCAGGGAAAGCCTGGATCCCATGGCAATGTGCTGCATAAGTCCAGCTGAAGTCCAGCCCATGACTACGTCTCATACAAGTCTGGGTCAAGGATCTGTACTAGGAAGTGTTAGGTTTTTCGGCACAGCAAAGAGACTGGAAAGGTAATGAGAACTTTATTATAGGAATGGGGAAGTCCACAGGGCAGAAGTGACATGGAGCTTTTGAGGGTCTGGCTGGGGAACAAATGCTATATAGGGCCAACATGGAGGTGGGGCTTAGGGGGCAGTCTGTGTGATGTGGCAGATAGTGATTGGGCAGTAGGTGGGAACAAGGAAGCAGGAAATTGTAAGAAGGAAATAGGAAGTTGTAATGTGGGCAGGGAGGAGGAAAGCAGAGTGTAGCACAAGGTCCCCAGTGGCTGGTACCATATTGGCTCTGTCTCAGTTAGTTTTTTCTCATTTCTAGGACAAATATCTGATACCCAAAATGAAGGAATGAATGGTTTATTTAGCTCACAGTTACTGGAGGTTTCAGTCCATATTCTGCTGACCCAAGGCTGAGTGGAACAGGGCAGAGAGCATCCAGTTTATGGGGGTGGAACAGCAACAATCTCGACAGAGGCAACCGACCAACCAGGGCACCAGACAGCAACAGTGAGAGTCTGTCTCTCTGTCTCTCTTTATATTACATTCAGGCTCTCCGCCTCAGCCTATCCACCTCAGGCCACATACATAATCCCAGAAGTACTCATACTCACAATCCCATCAGTACTAAAATGCATAATCTTAGGGATCATGAGTCAAGTCTCAACCTCTTGAAGTCCCTACCCCCATGATTGCATGAGGCCTTATTGGGACAACTAGACATAAACCATAACAGGCTCCTAGACATGATGATTTAGCAGAATTTTTATTAAGGCAGAGAAAACCTATCATTCCCATCTTTTGATCATAGGGGACAACACTCTCACAGCTTCCCACTGAGAAGGGGTGCCTTCATGGTAGTGGGTGAAGGAGCGATAGGCACTGCCTATGTGGAAGCTGGTATTGGGGGTTTCTGCTAGTCCATGCAATGAGTTCACTGGTGCTGATCACACAGAGCTTGGATTGTACAAAAATTTTAAAAGTTTAAAAACCTAGATGGGTTATTATTATAGTTAGAGAAACCAAGAGAAGAAGTAGGAAGGGTGTTCCACCATGACAATAGCAAGTGGGAAGAGCATCAGTTTTCTAGTTCCTGGTGTTTGTGCTCTAGGACCTTAGGAACATGGGTATCCTGGGAAGTACCTGGAGTCTAGTTAGAGCTAAGGGAAGGAGCTGAGGCTAAGGCAGGTGCAACTCCAGGATAAGTTTGATGAGGTGGGTGTTCAAAAGCCATTTGCCTCTGTTACTCTAGATCCCCTGGCTAAGGCACAGCTTGCCCCCTTTTGAGTGTCTGTGTTTGTTGAGTCCGTAATGGTGTCCCTCACAAAACTGCTTCACATCTGCACTGGGAAGGCCCAGAGGTCAGTGGTGGGAGCTAGAACATCTGTGTCAGCAGGCTGAAGAATCTGAACTGGAGCCAGAAAACAATGTTCAAAGTATGAACCAGAGCTGCCCCACAAGGTATCACAGCCCTCCCCAGGGACAACAAAGTCCTAAGTTCCTCTAATAATGAGAGAAACTGAGTCTGTATCAAGAAAACCCACAGATAAGCTTCTTCAGCAGACTGACCAACTGTGTCATGAGGCCCAGAACTCTACCAAAATGGACCACAGCCATTCTCAGCGGCAACAAGGCCCCGAGCTCCTCCGCCGATAACAGCTAAGTTCATCAGGAAAGCCAGCGTGACAAGCTCCCCAGGGAAAGCCAATGGCTTCTTACAGCTCCTATGCTTCTCCTGTTCTGCTTCTTATGCTGCCAGCAACAACCCTCCCACACCCAGCACCATGCTGCTTCTGTTCGGCTGGGTGTTACAAGTTGGCCACCGGTTGTCAATCCACCATAGCAGAAGCGGGTACACCAAAATACTAATTTGGGAAGAGGGCTGTTATGGTTTAGATCTAGAATATCCCCCCCAAAGCCTCATATACTTGTAGGTGGGGCTTTTGGAGGGAGGATGACTGGATTATGGGTTCTGACATCTGATTTGCTGGGACCATACCTGGACATTTGCATCTTCCTCTCTGGATCTTCCCTCGATTCCCTCCGCGCCTCTTGCCTGTCCTGCCAGGAGCAGCTCCTGTAGTTCTCTGCTATGGCCCTCTGCCATGTGGTCCTACCTTGGAGCCAGCCAACTATGGCATGGAGACTGAGCCAAAATAAACCTTTATGCCCTAAGTTATGAGTATTGGGCATTTTGTTCCATCAAAGAAGCAATGCCTAACACAAAGGTTAATGATTAGGATGGCACCATGCCGTAATTTCATGATCACACATACCTACACAGATGGCTTATAGGAAGACCATAACAGGAACCATTATGAAAAATAGTTCCAGAATACTATCTTTAAAGAAGTCTATCTGTCTGTCTGTCTATCTATCTATCTATCTATCTATCTATCTATTTATCTATCTATCTATGCATCTGTCTATTCATTTATTTGGTACAGGGTCTTGCTACACAGCTCAAACTGCCAATGATCTTCTTGCCTCATCCCTCTCAGTGTACAGGCATGGGCCGCCATGCCCAGTTTGATTGACCAGCATGGCATGTAGTAACAGGAATCAAACCCACATCCTTGTACTTGCAAGGCAGGTGCTTAGACTGCTGAATTATTTCCCCAGTCCCAGAACTTTTTAATTGTCATATATTCTCAAGACCTTCCTAATGTCACACTCTGCCCAGGAATTCATCCATGTGTTTGAAGATGAAAAAGGAGCCAAGGTTGTGTACTGGGCCTTTTCTCCATTTCCCTGGGTGAATTTGTAATTACAGAAAGCACAGTGGGGACAATATTCCTTTTATGAAAACCATGCCATGGGGAGGCTGCTCTCGTTATATAAACTAGAGTTGATCTCAGGCAGGACACGGAGTCTACCATACCCGACACATACAGTGCCTAGGGAGATCCTCTAATTGCCACCTACTGGGGATTGGGTTTCATATCTCTTTCAAATAACATCAGCAGAAGCAGCACAGGTGACAGCCTGAACCTCCCAACCTCACACTCCTTCATTAGTCGGTGCTGACTCACCCCCCTCCCACCCCACCCCCAGATCAACTTTCCAGTCAGTGATTTGTCTTTCCATTACAGGGTAACACGTAAGTCACTGCTTGCTGGCTTCCTTATTTCCTGTTAAATTACTGAGTGTCCCTCCCGTGCACGGACATCCCTGTCTGCTATGTTATTGAGGTCTCCTAAGGGCCCTGCTAAGCAGAGAGCATCTCTCTCGATGGGTAAAGTGGGGGGCAGCAGGGTCCAGTGGCTCGGTGCCAGCGTTGAGTCACCCCAGTGGGTATCGAGAGGGAGAAATGGGAAGACAGAGAAGACAAAAATTCTGCAAGAACTACAGCAGCGCTGAAGTTTACTGGCCCCACTGCTGCTCTCCCTCAAGGCCAATACAGCTCCTCACGTTCCCGGAGTTTCTATGCCTAGAGACTAATTTTATAGGGATTTATTGTAACGGCAACAGGCACAACCTGCTTGATGAGAATCGGTTGGACTTGCTGCACAGGCCCGACACAACTGTAGCGAGAGTGCTGTTCTATAAATAAGCCCTGGTTCCGGTGCCTAATGAGATCTTATAGTCAGCCAAAAGGAAAACACACTCCATCTTTGTTGTCAGTTTGCTGCTCTCCAACGCATAGAAGAACAATCTTATTTTACTTATTTATTGACTTTGGCCTTGCTTCTATCTATTGCTCACTCTCTAATGTGAAACAAGACCCCAAGTCTACCCTCACCCCAGCCAGTCCTCTGAGCTCAGGCTCAGCCATGACTGGGCCCAAGAAGGATTGCCGTGACCCACTTATCCATGCCCTCAGGGAAATCAGCTCCTCCCCAGGCTGCCCCATCTGCAGGGAATAGCCTCACTTTCTTTGAAAAGATCTGCAGTGGCTTGACTGCCCATCTTCCTTCCTGTGGCATGTAAGGTGGCCATATGGGCTCGAACATAGCATTGTCCCAGCTCTGTGGTCCAATGAGAGAGGCTACAGATGCCCGCCGTGATGGTTCATGTCATGTGCTGGCTTCACTGGGCTATGCTATGCCCAGACATGTGCTCAAGCGTCTGGGATGCGTCTCTAGTGCTTCTGGGTGGTTCAGCATTTGCATCAGTAGTCTGAGCAAAGCAAATTTCTGTCCTGGAAGTGCATGGCCCGCATTCAACCAGGCGAAAGCCCGAGTAGCGCTGAAAGGCTGACCCTCTCTAAGTAAAAGGGGCTCTACCCATAGGGCTGCTTTCAGCCAAGAGATGGTTGTTTGGGTTGAGTTTTTCTTCTTGCCTCTGGAATCAAATGAAAACTTCCTGGGTCCTGAACCTGCCAGCTATCCTACTTCTTCCTTATTACACTGGTTAAAGACCACAAAAGAGAAAGAAAGCTACTTATTAGAATTTATGATCCATTGCCCATTTTGTGATCTGTGTTATTTAATAACAAGTGACTTGTGCATTTATTTTTCTAATACAAGAAAACACCTAAGCAACTTGCTTTTGTACGTGTATCTTCATTGACTGTTTTGTGCAGGATCTTGGCAGAAAATAAGGCTCTGTACTCTCAAGACACTGCATACAAGGTTACTAGGGAAACAATAGATTTTCTAATTGGTTTACTTTCAACAAGAATTTTTAAAAATCTGTCTGAGGTTTTCTTAAGCAGAGAAAAAAAAAAAAAACCTGCAGTCAATTATTTACTAAAGAGATCTGAAAAGAGCAAATCTGTTATTGCAGTAAACATAGTGACTTCAACTTCATTATATGAAGGCATTCTTTCTCCTAGAGGTGACATTATTCTTCCTACTATGTTAGTTTTTAATGTTCCCATGTTGCACATTTCCTCTATGAATCTGCGAGTAAAATTTCAGAATACATCTTATGAAGACCGGAGCGCTTGTTATAATTCTGGTCCTCATCCTGGCAAATGTTTAAGTACCTGTATATTTAATGTCAATAGAGAAAGCTATGTAGCATTTTGATAAGCACTACTATAGTGCTAATTGCTCTTGCTTTTATCCAAGGGCAGAGCTGTCTGCCATCTAGTGTTTAAACAAAAAAACTGCAGTAAATGTTTCATGCAGCCAAGGTCTTCAGGCTCCCTCTGAGCTCAGAGCTGGATTCCCACGGAATCGTTTTTGACCTTCTCTGGTGTCGATGAACCTCTTTGTGACAGGGTACAATGTTTCTCTTAACCACCCCAAAGAGCAGAGTATTATCTGCCACAGGTCAAATGTCGCTTTGGCCTGTTCTACATACGAGAATTCAGTACTCAAAGGTATTACTCAGCTACAAGGAATGATAAACTAGAAGACTCCATATATAAATGGGTGTATCTTGAACATATACTCATAAATGAAATAAACCAGACCTGCATATGTAAATACCGTATAGTCTCCCTAGTGTAAGGACTCAAAAGAAGAAATAAATAAATAAATAAATTTTGGGCGGTACCAGGAATCAACCTCAGGACCTTGTGTTTTCTGCATTCTCATTAATATTTTTTAGAAGAGTGACTTAAATGCAAAATGCATTTGGAAGAGTTAAATAAATTAATGTTTATTGAAAGTGTTAATGTTTAATTGTTTAATCAGTCTTACATACCTATGTCTATTGATCTATACTGATTTGATCATGAAAATATGTGATGCACTTTCTATTTTTGTTCCTGCTATTTTTACTTTTTAATATTAAAAAATAGGGCCCGGTGGGATGGCTCAGTGGTCTAAAGCACCTGCTTGGGGAAGCTTGGGCAGTTTCAGGGACCGTGGTTCGATCCCCGGCACCACATGCTGCGCCAGCCCTGCCCTCAGGGTGGGCTGAGCCAGCCATAAAAATGAGTGAATAAACAAACAAAGGTTCTGAAACAAAAAAAATAATAAATAAAAAAAAATTTGAAAAAAGATTAAAAAATAAATTAATTAATTAAATTAAATAACAACAAAAAAGAAGTGCTCTGACTCCAGGGTGATGGGAAAGGCCAGGATGAACAAGAGTGGGTTAAAGCTACTAAGACTTAAAAACTGTGCAGAAGGGCCAGCAAGATAGCTCAGCAGATTAAACACTTGCTTAGGTAAGCGCAGGGTCCAGGGTTTAATCTCTGGCACCACATGCCACGCGGGCTCCACCCGTGGGCATGCTGAGCGGGTGATGGAGTCTGGGCATGGTGTCCTGCTTGTAATGCCAGCACTAGGGAGGCTGAAAACAGGAGGATCACTATGAGTCCAAGCTACATAGTGAGACCCTGCACACACACAAAAAGAAAAAACTGGACAGAGTTACAGTGTGCTATTATCTCAACAATAACCACATGCTGTGATTGCGGTGGATTTCGCTTTGAAGTATCTGCTATGTTGTGCTGGTTCAGTGCACTGGACAAAAACCAAGCAATGCGTGTCAGACTAGGGTCCTGCTCTTGTAATGCTTCTGTTCCATAGGAGAAGACACATAAACAGGCAAGAGGAACTAATATTAGCACAAACCCTGTGAAGAAAATAAATAAGGTCACAAAGTGAACTTATTGAGGAGGACCTCTGTGTGGGAAGTGGGCAGGAAAGCGTTTCACAGAAAGGGGCACCTGAGTCAGATTCCCATGTGAGGAGTGCATCACACGTGGAAGTAGAGGAGAAAGCGGTTCCAGCTAGGGTCATCAGCAAAGGCCCGGGTGCAGAAAGAGACCCCGTAACCAAGGGAAGTATGTTGAAATAATGGGTAGAGCAGTGTTTGCTTTCTGATTTGGGATGCTCAGTAATATTAGGCCCGGACACTTTACTTTGGAAATTGGTGCATAATGCTCATTTATTTATTAGAACTCACTTGGTCCTAATAAAAGACAAAAATCCAAATTCAACAAAATTTTGAGCAAAAAAAGTGTAGGGGAAGCTGCATTTAATGGCTTAAATAACCAGAGAAGAGCTAAGCCTTTCTGGGGACAGTGTAGCTAAGAAATCTACTATCACTGGCTTTTTTTTTTTTTTTTTTTTTTAAATCTCTACTCCACTTAGGATTTTAGATTCAGTCTCATCTGGTGCTAGACTGGAACCCCAGCTCCTGTCAGCTGTGAACTTTCATACAACATTTCAATGGAGGGAGTGCCCCAAATATGTGCTGTTCTGGGCCGGTCACTCTGGCCATGGAGCTGAGGACCTAGAGATCACTTAAGTAGCATCATGTACCCATCCTCTGGCCAGCCTGGGCACTAGAACATGGAAGGAAAACACAGTAAGATAGATGCAACTTCTGAGATACCAATGCTACTCTACTTTGTTAGACATAAAAAGAAATATTCTATGTCATATGAAGTCTAGCATGCCAGTAAGTGGTTCCCTTAGGGTAAAAAGAAAAGGAAAAGATGTTTAATGATATTGTTCAACCTGAAGAACGCATCCTACTGAAGGAGTCTTAGCCATCAAATTATAGAAGGGGAAAAGTCACTGAGACAAACACTGGAAATTTCCACCTAATTGTTGTCTGGGGAAAAGATAGTTATACCCACCCCTATCTTAGTTACTTGCCCTATTACTGAGGGAAAAAAAAATACCCAACACCCAAAGGTAAAATAGGAAAGGTTTATTCCATCACACCATTTGTAAAGGTTTTAGCCTGTAGTTGGCTGGTTCCAAAGAGGGTGGCACAGCACAGGGCCATCACGGAGAAGAAGTGGTTCATGGTAGGCTGAAGGCAGCCAAGCAGTGAAGTAGCAAGAAGCAGCTGCAGGTGCCACAGCAGCCCTGCTTTTGTTCTGCCCTTTCGTGCCCATCCAGGCTCCCTGGCCTCTCGATGGTTCCATGCACATGCAGGTTGGCCTTCTTAGTATCCACACACAGAACTATATGAAAACAATCAGCAGACTAATTCAGTTATGACTCACCTGGGTGCTGGCACCACACACTTAATACCAGTATCACCCTTCCTAGATCCAGCTGCCTCTCCAAAGCTCCACCCAGGACTATGTGAGGCTTTGGGGGCACATCTAGACACAAGCCATAACCACCCCCACAGTGAGGTTTATTAAGGCAAACAGCTCTTACTCGGCATTTCCCATTGTATCTCGACATGATCTGTTGATCTTAATTTAATATCAGAATTAAATTAATTCTGATATTAATTTGAGGTACATCCTTAGTGGGGATCTATGGCACTTTTGTCCATAGCTGGGAATTGACTTTTCTAACCAGATTTTGTTTCTTCCAGAATCCAGGTTTTGTTAATGTGCTTCTATGTCCCACACTGTTTTTGTCACACAGAAGTTCTATTAGTATTTTGACTTCTTAGGGTACTGTTAGTGGGAAAATCTTAAATTTCTGCATCTACTCTTGCTGTTAGGTCCCATTAAATTTGGCATCTACCTTATTTCTTTTTCTCATTGCTGGGACAAAATACCTGATAACCAAAACATTTTTCTTTCTCTGATTCATTCATTATTTGTTTCTTTTGGTACCTGGTATCAAATTTAGGACCTTGCACTTGCCAAGCAGGCACTTAAGCCACTGAACTAACTCCCCAACTACCTACACTCAAAATTTAAAGGAAGACAAACATATTTTGGTTCACAGTTTCAGCAGTTTTTGGTCCCTGTTTATCAAGCTATCTTAGTTACTTTTTACTCACTGCTGGGACAAATACCCAACACTCAAAATGAAGAAAGGAAAGGTTTATTTAGCTCACAGTTTGTGGAGGTTTCAGTTCATACTCCACCCACTCCAAGGTGGCAGAAAACAATGAAGAGCAGAGGAGGAGCAATAGCTATTGCATCCATCAAACCTCTCTCTTCCAAATTCTGTGCCAAGGCAAAGCTCCTCCAAAGTGGCATGGCTTCAAAGATCAAGCTTCTCCAAAGAGGAGGACTTCTCCAAGGAAGTGCATCTGGGCTGGGCCGGACAGGAAGCAGCCACAGTACGGTTGGGCTGCTCTGATCTCACAAAGTCTTCCCCAACTCTCTTTATACACATTTTGTGCTGAGTAACTCTGGGGTGGCCTGCCTGGCCATTGAGTGGAAGCAATAATATCCCAGGGCAGGCCCTCCACCTTCTGGAGGATGGGGCCCACACAGCCTGGAGCCAGCCAAGCCCATTCAGCCATGCTTCCTCAAGTTGACACAGTGTATCAACTACCACACAGGCTTAAGCAGAGAAAAGGCATGGTAGAAAGGCTTGGGCAGAGGAAAACTGCTCTTGTCTTTGCATCTGGGATACCTGGAGCAGAGGCAGGAGCGAGAGAGGGGACAGTCCCTCCCCTGGAGGTGCCCCTTCTGGCCAGGCCCTGCTTTCCAGCAACATGGCTCAGCTGCTGAACTTGCCAGTAGATGCTTGCACTGAGCACAATGCCCCATTATCCAATCACCAATCACCTTCCAAAGCCCGCCTCTGAACAGGTGCTGTGATCCAATCACCAACCACCTTCCAAAGCCCGCCTATGAACATGTGAGAGCTCCATGTGGGGTTTCCTGGCCCATTATATTGTAAAGAGGTTTTTACCTCTCCCTACAGCCCTTCTATAAAATGACCTCTTGCTACAGTTTGCAAGGGGAAAACAGGTTCTTTTTCATTTTAGTACATCTCAATGTGTGTCCACAGATGTGTGCATGTGTATGTGTGTGTGTGTGTGTGTGTGTGTGTGTGTGTGTGTACATGCACACACACGGGGACGCATGCGCCTGCTTGTTCTTAGCTGCCGTGCATTAAACATAGCCATGATTCACTTTTGAAAAAGACTTTATCTTCTATTGCTTTTAATACAAAAGTAATACTTAATCATTCTGACAATGGATTCAGGTTGGACAAAATTATTAATTATAATGGAGTTGTAATGCAAAATATGAAACACTACATATTGTATTAAATTTCTTTTAACTCCACCCCCCTTATTCACTGAACACTCAGGTAACATTACTGCACACTCACAAAATCCTGTGCCTTGAAAATACAGGAGCAAATAAGACAAGTTATAAATCTTTACAGTGGTCATACTGTATACTCAAATGATTCTCAGTAATGTCTGGATTCCATCAGGAGTGGAATGAGTTCGTAGTAAGATGTGAGCCCTATCTTTCAGATCAGGGAGGTTTGGGACTGAAATGGAGAAACACTCTTACAGATAACCGTGTTCTGCACTCTCTGACCTTGTTTGTGGCATACCAAGGAGAAGCTAATTGGCCATGATTGTGACAATATAGCAAGAAGCCCTTGAAGCTATTGTAAGCTTCTCTAATCATTGTAGAATGTGAGCAGGTGATTTGAGTTTATGTCTAGGCCTTGCCTCAAAGCCTCATGAGGTCACAGGTGGGGCTTTCCAGAGACAGTCGGATCAGAATGTGTGATGCTGAGATCATGGGTGTTGTCTTAGTTACTTTTTACTCATTGCTGGGACAAATACCCAACACTCAAAATGAAGGAAGAAAAGGTTTATTTAGTACACAGTTACTGGAGGTTTCAGTTCATACTCAGCTGGATCCAAGGCAGAGGGCACAATGCAGAGGCCAGCAGTTTATGGTGGCAGAACAGCAACAAAATGGTGACAGAGGCAGTCAACCAATCTGGGCAGCAGAGCAACAGCACGAATCTGTCTCTCTGTCTCTCTTTAAGTTATATCCGGTTCTCTGCCTTAGCCTATCCGCCTCAGGCCACACCTATAAGTCCCAGCAGTACTCAGACTGATAATCACATCAGTACTAAAACACATAATCCCAGTGACTCATGAGTCAAGTCTTAATGTATAGAAGTCCCCTCCCCATGATTGCATGAGGCTTTGGGGGACAACTAGACATAAACCATAACAGGTATATAATTACTAAATTAGCCCCTTGAGTGGTTGGGCATCATTCTGGGTAGGCTGAAGGGTGCCCCAACCTGGCTGTGACTGCTACCCACCCTAGGGGTGTGTAGTCCGGATAAATGTTATGGGTCAGAAAGAAAAGTCCCTATCACTGCTTACTGCTTGATGCTTTGCTGCTGCTCTTCTGACTTCTTTTTTTGTTGTGTGTGTGTCTGTGTGTGTGTGTGTGTGTGTGTGTGTGTGTGTGCATGCGCATGTATTTGGTACACATTCTGCAGGGTCTACAGGGTCTCACTATGTCGATTGGACTCTTAGTGATCCACCTATGTTCACCCTCCAAAGCACTGGAATTACTGCCTGAGCCACCACGCCCATTCTCAACCACTATCTCAGCTCGTTCCAGGGGTGAGGCCAGCACTGCATGCTGGTATTGAATCCTGGTCACTGTGCTCTGCCTAAGCAGGCACTTTAGTCTACTGAGCTATCTGGCTGACCCTCCTTTCTGCCTTCTGCCTCCCTTATTTTATCATGCACTATGTCTCTTCTGCCACTCCGCTCTGCCAATTGCCACCTTACCCTGAAGCCAGCTGACTATGAAGCTATACCTCTGTAAACTATGAGCCAAATAAACTGTTCCTCCTTTACCTTTGGGTGTTGGGTATTTTTTCTGAGAAACTAGAAAAGTAACTAAGACAACAGATGAAGGAGAGAAAGAGATTCGAGGTAGCAGGGATAAGGCACAGAAAAGAGACTAAATGAAATAAAGGATTTGTGGAGGGAATGTGGATAGTTTTATGGGCCTGAATCAAGGAATTAATCAGGGTGGGAGTGAAAAAGGCAATGTAAGATTCATACATAATTAGACTAGAAATTACAGAAGCGGACATGCAAGCAGCTTCATTTCCATGCAGAGGATTCAGCTTTCGCCCTCCAGCAGCGGCGGTCTATAAGGAATGTGGGATTTTAAAAATCTCTTTGCCAGGGGCTGACAGAATGGATCTCATTGTCCTGAGGCAGAGAGACCAAGAACGAGAAGTGCTCCTCGGTGCTGCCCGGGAAATCCCAAGGTGCTGGTCAGTTTTTAATTGGAAGTGTACGTCTTACCCCTTCATGGCAAATATGACCAGCAGCTCCTCACAGACTCCCTGCTAAGTGTTGTAGGCTAAGTTTCCTAACAGCTCTAGGCAGATGTCAACAGGTCTAGGTGGACCTCAACAGGGCTAGGTGGACCTCAGCAGGTCTAGGCGGACCTCAGCAAGTCTAGGCAGACTTCAACAGGGCTAGGCAGCCCTCAGCACATCAAGGTGGACCTCAGCAGGCCTAGGTGGACCTCAGCAGGCCGAGGGGGAACTCAGAAAGTCTAGGCAGCTCTAAGAAGGCCTAGGTGGACCTCAGCAGGCCTGGGCAGACCTCAGCAGGTGGCTAGGTGGACCTCAGCAGGGCTACGTAGAGCTCAACAGGCCTGGGCAGACCTCAGCAGGCCTAGGTGGCCCTCAGCAGGCCTGGGAAGACCTTAGCAGGGCTAGGTGGCCCCCAGCAGGCACACTTTTCCAGTGAGGCAGCCCAGACAGAGCCTTAGTCACTTTCTCCTGCCTAAGACATAATGCCTGACACCAGCAGTTCCGTGAGGAGAGGTTACTCTTTTGGCTTGAAGCTTAGTCTGTGGACCACTGACCCCAAGGCAAGAAGGGCATGGTAGAGAGGACTGAATGAGGGTAGAGTTTTCAACCCACAGCAGGCAGGAAGTGGAGAGAAAAGCGAGGATCTGGGGCAGGAGAGATACCCTTGCAGGTCACTCATCCAGTGGCTCACATCCAACCGGACCACACCTCGGGGTAGCGAGACCCGTGTGAGCTCATCAACGGGTAGGTTACAGATGAATCTGGTGCCCCTGTGTTCCAATCACCTTCCAAACATGGCCAAATTTGGGAGGACATCCCAGATGTCCCATCCCAGAGGACATCTAAACCACAGCACACAGACCCTGAGCTTGCCCACCTTGACAAAGCTAATAACAAATATTGCCAGATCCTGAATCTGGTTTTGTCTAATTTGAAAACTCTGGTATTTTTCAATGTATTTTGTGTCCTCCTGTGCCATAGAATATCCCCCTATTCCTTGAGGGACAATTCATCCTTAACTGAGATAGATATAGGTACAGATACAGATACAGATACAAATATAGATATAGATGGTATAGAGATAGAGATAGAGATAGAGATAGAGATAGAGATAGAGATAGAGATAGAGATAGAGATAGAGATAGAGATAGAGATAGAGATTCAGATTCAGATTCAGATTCAGATTCAGATTCAGATTCAGGGTTAGTCACTCATCCTCATCCTGGGTAGGAGGAGAAATAACAAGATTCTTGACACATACCATGCCAAGAGGCACAGGGCTGGGCACTCCTGGAAGGCAGTGATACCAGAAGAACAGAAAGCACAGCATGATTCTAACTGGCAGCCAACACTGACAGCCAATGCCCCAAGGGGGCAGTATAGAAAAATAAAAGATTGGGAAGCTGATAATCCAGAATTCAAACCACAGTTCGCTACCTCTTGCCTTTAGTATGTTTGGCAAAGCCCTTATATCTCCGTCTCCATTTTTCATCTTCATAGTATGAATGGTACATACTTTGGGAGTTGCCCTGAGGACTAGGGACAATATGAATAAGGCGCTCAGCCTAGAGCTTGATGCAGTAAGTGTGGGTGGGTGGGTTAGCTTAGAGCTAGCAGGGGAGCTTAGACAGAATAAAGGGCCTGAAGAAGGAAGAGAACCCGGGGCATGGAGAGAGGCAGAAAGATGCACCCATACAGAAAACCTGAGCCTGCCACCGCCATAAAAATCCATTTACTGGCTCTTATATTTTTCTGGAATTTTAGCTAGAAACTGAGAGTTTGACTGGGAGAGAAGGAGGAATCGCACTCTAAGGAAGCCCTGCTGTGTGGAAAACCTCCACTTTCTCTGACGATATTTGCAGAGCACCTGTGCACGCTGGCCCCCAGATTTTGTGCTGCGACCCTTCCTCTGTAACATGTGCTGTCCTAGCTATCCTCCAGATGCAGTCCCTAGACCAGCGACACCAGCAGTTCAAAAACGTATTAGATACGTACAATCCTTGGGCCTTCCTGAACCACACACTGTAGGGGTGGCGAGCCTCAAGCTAACAAGCACACATCTTTGGAAATAAAAATGATCAACAATAACTTTCTCTGTAGCACCTCTTATTTCAGTCACTACTGAGTCATGTTCAATTTATTTCTAATTCTTGTTTTCTATGCCCAATAAATTCAGAAACTGAGAGTATAGCCAAGCAGTTGCGCTCACTCTCATAGAGCAGCATCCTTCAGACTTGACTTGTACCCAGACACCTCCACTGCATTTGCACCTTTTAGTGCTCCTTCCTATGTTTGGAATGTATTTATTCTCCTTTGTGACAGTTTCTACTCGCAGTCACTTGATCAGCTGTCTCAGTTTATCTTGCTGCTCTTTCCAATTAAGTTTGTCCTGCAAGGCCACTGGACTAAGCCAATGGCCTGTGATGCTTTTCACAGCACAGGAAGTGATTACCAGGACAGGAAGAAAGGGAGTCTTCCCAGGCTAGATTCAATCTCCTCCCTGCTGCCCCTTAACTGTGTCTTTATGCAAATGACTTAATCTCTTGTTTCTATAGCATGAAAAAGAAATTCATTATTACACTTCCCATACCTTATAAAGTTTTATAGACCATGTCATGTATTCAATAAATACTACCTGTGGATTTCCAGAAACTTCTTTGCTTTTAATAACATTAAGTATTTGTAGTTTTTGAAGCGAGAAAACAGAGCTAGACTTAGAAAGTTGTTGTGGGAGAGGAGGTAAAATACTCAAAGTAATGCTTTTGATCATTAATGTGTGCATGGATCACTAAGATCATGTAAAATCCAGGCGTTAACCCAACACACTTTGAAGGGGTCTGAGATGCTGCAGTTCCAGCATCTCCCGAGGGTGCCAGTGTTGCCTGTCCTGCTTTCAAAGCACTGAACTCTAATCCTAGGACATGTCATATGCTCAGGAAACATTAGCCATCAGTATCGTAACTTCCAGATACCTCTGCTTTTAACAATGCAGCAATACCTCAGTTGCAAACTAAATTAATTTTTTCCAGGATTTTGGTTACCAACTGAACTGATCACAAACCAAATCACAATTAGTGGTTGGGTTCAGTGTTAGCCTTATGAGAAACTTTGATTTGGTTCTTGATCAATGCAGTTTTCAGCAGAGCCATAGAAGACCCTGGGAATACAGCTCAGTGGTACAGCACCACAGATATTGCCAAGTCAAAGTCATGGACTCAATTCCCAAATCATAAGAAAACTTAAACTCATGAACAGAGTTAGTACTGTAATTCAAAACACCTGCACATTTTTGAAGTTGGTAGGCATAAAGAGTACATAATTTTCAAAAACAGGAGTCAGTTGTGAGATTTACCTATTGTTAATTGTTTCACTTAGGTACAAATGAGAAGCATCTTTTCTAATGAGCTGTTTAGTATTTCGCAAAACAGAGAGGCTTTCTCCCCAGGCTCTCACTTCCTTCCAACCTGAAAAGCTTCTCTTTCTCCGCACTCAAATCTTAACCTGATCACAAGCTCCAGCTCTTTAAGGAACATTCTAATCATCAGCTCATAAATATTTTGCAAAAACAAAACACTACAACATATGTCTTTAAAGCAGCAATTTGACATTTTGAATGTAACCGCCCACACCAATCTCCTTGACAATGGCTGCTGTTCTTCAAAGCCTTTGTAAGAAACTGTAGAGCCCATTACATCGCTGCTGCCATTTCACCATCCCTTAAAGTAGCTTTGGAACTTGGCTTTGGAATTGCCTGAGCCTTGCAATGGATGAGGCCATGTTGCATGACAAAATATTCCAAATGTAGCAGGTATAACCAATTTATAGGTTAAGGCAATCAGGCGTTGTTTCTCACTCACATCATAGTCCAATGGCCATGGTCCCTTCTAGGAGGCTCTGCCCCATATAGTGATCTGAGATTAAGGCATTTCTGCCGCATGACTTTGCCATCCTAGAATGGCTAGTGAAGCTTGCAAAGGAAGGGTACTGACCATGGTCCAAGAGATTTCTGACCACAGAAGGAAGTGGCTTGCACACTCTGGTCAAAGCCAGCAAGGGAGTCCCAAACTTACTGCAAGTAGAATCCAGCTGATCTAGGACTATAAAAGGGTGTGGTCCACAGAAGCCCCCAGGCACATACCACTATGCAGTGATGGTCACTTTACAGGATTTCAGGAAGATCCTATATCACTCAGCAGCTTTCAACCTGAAAACTACCTCAAGTAAAGTTGTGTTCAGTGGTTATATGTGGGCATGCAGAAACACTGCACCCAGTAGCTCTCAGGGTAATAGGACAGAGATTTTTGACAGTAGAAACCCCACAGCAGCTGGGACTGGTCACAAAAGAACCTCATTTCTGTGTGTCAGGCAGCACCATTTTGTGGTATGGAGAATACAAGGAGACCCTGTTATGTGGTGCTATCTAGCGATGGACCACAAGTCACATTACCTGACTTGCCCACGCATCTCGACACTTGTACCAGTTCGATCTCAAACGTCGCCCAGAAGACTGACCTGTTGAGAGGAGGAGCTGGCTACAGTTTGTGTCTAGGTGTCCTGTAGGTTTCCAGAGTCTGTGGTTAATTCATGATCCAATGCTGAGATTATGGGTGTAAGTGCTGCTGGGACTTTGGGTGTGAGGGGTATACCTGCCCTGGGGCAGATAGCCTGAAGGTAATAGGAGGAAAGGGGAGGAGCTGTCCTCTGCTAGTGCTGCCACTGCTCCTATCTTCTTGTGCTTGCTGTTTTGCTCTTTTCTGCCACCATGAACTGCTGCCCTGTGCCACTCTGCCTTGGAGCCAGCTGAGTATGGACTGAAGCCTCCACTAATTGTGAGCTAAATAAACTGTGCCTTCCTTAACTTTGGGTGTCTGGTATTTTGTTCCAGCAATGAGAGAAAAGTAACTGAGACAGAGCTGTTGGAAGGTGACTGGATCACGGGGGAGTTCCACTCAGCAGTATATTAATCCATTGGCCAGTTCATGGTCGCATGGACTGCTAGCAGGTAGGGCCTGGTTAAACAAGGTGGGTCATTGGAGATGTGACCGGAAGGGTGTGCTTTTATCCCTGGCTCCTTCCTTCTCCCTCACTTTCCTAGATGCCACAGAGTGGGCAGCTGTCCTCTGCCATGCCCCTCCCCCAGGCATTTCTGCCTTTGGAGTTGGTCAGCATGGACTGAGCCCTCTAAATGAACTGCTCCTCTCGACTGTAGCTGTATATTTTGTCCCAGCTGCAGAAAAGCAACTTACAGGGCACTTCACCAAAACCAGTTAACCTCCCAGAAAACTTCCCTGCTCTGGGAAGCTGGGTGTGTACTTTCTCTGAAAGTAATTCTAGACCAAGTTCCAAAAAACTCGACGACAACAACACCCACCAGTGGTATCCCCAGGACCAAAGTAACAAGTCACTGGGAAGCTGCATGGAAGAGCAGTATCAGGCTTTCTGCAGGTTGGCTTTGTCTCCTCTCGGGAACAATTTGCCTTCTTTTTTTGCTCCTCATTCATTTCATTCTTCTTTTATATTTTGGATACAGTAGTGGCAGATCCTTCTTACTGAGCATGCTCTCTTTAACTGGCTTTCTGATAAGCCCCTTTGGTGCTCAGAACGTCACTGGCTGATTAATAGACTCTGCAAACATGTTGATAAAAGAAAATCAATTTAAGCTAGTGCATGAGTGTTTTTTAGGGTTCAGTGCTAACTTAAACTTTTTCCATATAAAGGACAATTATTTTACATGAGTTGGACCTTCCATTTCAAAATATTTCAATCCTCTTTAAGAAAACAGCATAGTTTAATATATACCAATCATTTTACAGCATTATTTTTCTTTCTAAATTATTTCATGTGTTCCACTGAGTTAAATTATTAAATATTATGAATTTCATCTAAGCCTTTTGTTTTTTGTGTATAAGTTTTTAAATGTTTTGTACAATCTTACCAGACTATCTCCCTTTCCAGAAATAACTACCAGTGTAAATTTGTGTTCACTATGTTTATATGCCTTCGTTTTTCTGTGTGTGTGTGTGTGTGTGTGTGTGTGTGTGTGTGTGTGTGTGTGTATCACCCAGTTTTGGCTTAAACAGCAGGAGCTTATCTCCTATAGCCCTGGAGGCTGAGGAGCCTAAGGTCAGGGCACCAGCAGGATGGTCGCTAGTGTGGGCCTCTTCCTGGTGTGCAGATTGACATCTTCTCAAATGTCCCCACACAGTGAGGAAGAGGGAACCAGCTGCTCTGGTAAGGCCCTGACAACCCCGGGAGGGGCTGACCTCACACTCACCTCCCCAAGTCCCCACTTAGAATATTATCATTTGAGGCACTGGTCCTTCAACACATCCACCAGAAAGGGGACAAAAAATTCAGCCCCTAGCACACGTAGTCCGCAATGGCTGAGGATTAGTCCTCTTTTACGCAGGCTAATTTTCCAGAGGCTCACTGCATTGCACAGGTTGATATGCATGGGTTTAATTGCTGAGCAGATGTCCATGTATGTATGTGTCATGTCTCATTTTCATAGGAAAATGATTCAAATGATTCAAATGAACCATGGAAGTATTACATTTTGTATTTTATAATTTCTTCTAGTAATATTACATTTTTCATATATATTTCTGCTTGTGTCTTCTTCTTCTTCTTCTTCTTCTTCTTCTTCTTCTTCTTCTTCTTCTTCTTCTTCTTCTTCTTCTTCTTCTTCTTC